>JAYMTP010006885.1:0-11587 GCA_036897365.1 Geranium brycei | reverse complement strand
ATTAAATGACATGTATTTTCAAATAGGCCCTTAATTCAATGGTGACATTTATTATAATTAAAGGATGTTTTTTTGAGGCCAAATTGAAGGATAATTTAGTTATCTAAACAAATCATTATTAAGAACTCATATTAATAATTAAGTCTTAGAGACTAGCCCAATTACAAAAATAGATCATTTTTGAGAAAACAAAGAGGATCAAATGAAAATATAAATTATACATTATGAGGTTCTAGCTCGTCTCCGTAAGATACTGATACCATAATTAAAAAACCAATTGTAAATTTATGCGCTAAAACACATCCTTACGAACAAACTCGTTTTTAAGCTCTATCATTTTATAAATTAAATAAATATAAAATTAAATTAAGCCGTATAAAATAAAACAACGATTTTAATAATAAATAATTTTGAATTTTAAAAGATTGACTGCAACAAATACAAACAGAGATAAAATATGGCACATAAACTATACTCTCCTCTAATCCAGAGCTTAATAGAGCAAAAATGACTAAAACAAATAGTCATCCTATATTATTCCTGACCTATATACAAAATAAAAATAGAACAATAATGTGATAGGAATACTTGCCGCTCGAGGTTAATGATCAACACTTTCCAATAAGTCGAACGACTCCACAAGAATCCGACACTCTCTCCACAAGCCAACAACTCTCAACAAATCGACACAAATTCTACGACGCCCAGCGCGAACTACTACCAAACAAGTTACTGAGTAGGAGACCTCTCTCAATACAGTTCAATCCCGATACACAACCCAAAAAAACCGAACAATCAGAATGTAACCGAAAGAGTGCTTCTCTCGTGTTGCGGAGCTGGATACCCGCGAGTCTTGGATCACTGGGTCACACCCTCAGAGGACCACATAACCCCAATAGCCTTCCACACGCAGACCACCGCTATTAAATGTTGAAATTGCAAATCCACGAAACACGACGAGCACTGACAAGAAAACCATCACCGAAACAAACTAAACTAAACACACACTCTCTCTGTTTCACTGGGGACACAATCGCACCCGGGGAGACAAAACTATCGAAAAAATCGCTCAAAACACTACTAATCTTAATCACACACAGTAAAATTCTAAAATAACCAAACTCATCCTACTAATTGGCATCAAATACTCTGTGGAAATGAAATTATTAACAGAATCCGCCGACGGAAATAATAGTAGTTGAATAAAAACGTGTGAAATGAAGTAGACTAAATTCACACTCTCTTTTATAGCTTCACTATCAATAGACACTGGCAGCGAGCGAGGCCTGAGTCTCGTACCCATCATCACCACTATGTCAAACGTGGTCGTTTTAGACAACGGAGGCGGGCTGATAAAGGGCGGTCACGGCGGCGAGCGCGAGCCAAGCACCGTGATCCCGAACTGCCTCCTCCGGCCGTCGTCCTCGAAGAAGTGGGTCCACCCCGACGACCCCTCCGCCGAGGACCTGACCTCCGCCGCCGTGCGCCGCCCCATCGACCGCGGGTACCTCATAAACCCAGACCTCCAGCGCGACATCTGGTCCCACCTCTTCTCCTCCATCCACGTCACCCCGTCCTCCTCCTCCCTCCTCCTCACCGAGCCCCTCCTCTCCCTCCCCTCCGTCCAGCGCCTCACCGACGAGCTCGTCTTCGAGGACTTCGGCTTCAGCTCCCTCTTCGTCGCCGACCCCCCCTCCCTCGTCCACCTCTACGAGTCCAGCCGCCGACCCCACGACCTCGTCTCCACGTCCCGCTGCAGCCTCGTCGTCGACTGCGGCTTCTCCTTCGCCCACGCCGCCCCGGTGCTCCAGGGGTTCACGCTCAGCCACGCCGTCAGGAGGATCGACCTGGGGGGGAAGGCCCTCACGAATCTTCTCAAAGAGATGGTCTCGTACCGGGCGATCAATGTCATGGACGAGACCTTCGTTATGGATCATGTCAAGGAGAAGCTCTGCTTCGTGTCTCTCGATGTTGCTCGCGATTTGCAGATCGCCAGGTACCTACATGTTCGATTGATTGGAACTTTTAGGGTTTTTGTCTATTTCTGTCTGTCTGGCTGAAGCTGTTTGGTTGCTGATCAATTTTGTTTCTGATGAACTTTCCCTCTTTCTCAATGATGGATATTAGCACATTTGTGTAAATAGCTGAACAAGATTCTGAACATCAGGTGGATCAATTATAGTAGAATGCATTGTTTTGAGTTATGGTAGCTTCTTATCAACCAGTATGACTATAAATTGAAATGGGTTATGTAGCTTCTTATACATGTTCAATTGATTCGAAATTTTAGGATTTTTGTCGCTGCAACAGGCCTGAAGCTGTTTGGTTGCTGAGAAAATTTGTTGTATGTGAAATCCAAAGTCAGTTACCTTTCCCTCTTTTGCAATGATGAATGTGGCTTATTTGTGTATATAGCTGAACAAGATTTTGAACATCAGGTGGATCAATTGTAGTAGAATGCATTGTTTTGGGTTATGGTAGCTTCTTATCAATCAGTAGGATTGTAAATTGAAATGGGAAAGAATGATAGATAGATACTAGCATAACATCCTAGAGGTTGGTTGCTAATGGAACCTGGGAATTGTATCTTCTTGATGTGATGGTGATGTGATGGTTTATCGGCGTTTCAATTCATTTCAGGATTAGAATATGCAACAACGAGGCCACGTTTAGCTTTTGAGCTTGCTGGATCTATTTCGTTCATCACATTGCTATATGATTGCAAAAACAATCTCTATAAATCGACAAATTTTAGGGTTTTGTCAATTTCTGTTTCTGATGGCGTTTGCCTCTTTTGGAATGATGAATGTAGCTCGTTTGTGTAAATAGCTAAACATTAGGTGGATCAATTATAGCAGAATGCATTGTTTTGGGTCATGGTTGCTTCTTGACTGGAAATTTTATTTTGTCGATTTCTGTCAGGCTGAAGCTGTTTGGTTGCTGAGAAAATTTGTTTCTGATGGCCTTCCCCTCTTTTGCAATAATGAGTATATCACATTTGTGTATATAGCTGAACAAGATTTGAACATCAGGTTGATCAATTATAGTAGAATTAATTGTTTTGGGGTGATGGTAGCTTTTTAATGTATGAATGTAGCACATTTGTGTATATAGCTGAGCTCGATTCTGAACATCAGGTGGATCAATTATAGTAGAATGCGTTGTTTTGGGCTATGGTAGCTTCTTATCAACCAGTAGGATTATAAATTGAAATGGGAAAGAATGATAGATAGATAGATACTAGCATAACATCCTAGTGGTTGGTTTGGTTGCCAATGGAACCTGGGACTTGTATCTTCTTGGGTTATGGAGAAGCTGTGCTTCGTTTCACTCAATGTTGCTCGCGATTTGCAGATCGCCAGGTACATGTGTTCAATTGACTGGAAGTTTTAGGGTTTTTGTCGACTTCTGTTTCTGATGGCCTTTCCCTCTTTTGCAATGATGAATATGGGACGTTTGTGTAAATAGCTGAACATCAGGCGGATCAGTTATAGTAGAATGCATCGTTCTGGGTCATGGTAGCTTCTTGACTGGAAATTTTTGGGTTTTGTCGATTTCTGTCAGGCTGAAGCTGTTTGGTTGCTGAGAAAATTTGTTTTTGATGGCCTTTCCCTCTTTTGCAATAATGAATGTAGCACGTTTGAGTGTATAGCCGAACAAGATTTTGAACATCAGGTGGATCAATTATAGTAGAATGCATTGTTTTGGGTTACTATAATTTATAATGGGAAAGAATGATAGATACTAGCATAACATCCTAGTGGTTGGTTTGGTTGCCAATGGAAACCGGGAATTGTATCTTCTTAATGTGATGATTTATCGGCGTTTCAATTCATTTCAGGATCAGAATATGCAACAATGAGGGTGTTTTTAGCTTTTGAGCTTGTTGGATCTATTTCGTTTATCACGTTGCTATATGATTGCAAAAACAATCTTTATAAATGGTCATATCTGTGCATTTTGTTAACCTCTTGGGTTTACATGATTTTGGGTTGTCTTTATGTAGGAAATCCGGAAGAGAAAACCTATTTAGGTGTACTTATGTCCTTCCTGACGGTATCACTCACACCAAGGGGTTTGTTAAAGACCCAAATGAAGCACAACGGTATCTTGCTTTGACAGATGGAGCCTCAGCTCAAGCATTAGAGGAAAAGAAGATTGCGGATCAGCTAGAAGTTACATGGAGGCCGGGGGACAGAAGTAAAATTGATCTAACAAAAAATGTACTGTCCTATTTCTATTAGCGCACGTTATCATAATCTTCAATTTTTAATGTCTTACCTCTTGTGCAGGAGTTTGACTTGACAAATGAGCGCTTCCTTGTTCCAGAGATGATTTTCCAACCTGCAGATTTGGGTATATGCCATATTTTAACACTAAAACTACAAAACTAGACCTTAGGGCCCTGACTCAATCTGGTAATCAAGATCTAGAATTTACTTGATTTTTGAATCATTATGAATAAGATATTAAAACTCATTTTGCTTTTCTGCTTACTCCAATGTTTTATTTAGTGATTACAGCAAGTTTATAGTTACCTATCTGGATAACACAACTTCTTTTGAGGTCTTGAATTAGGAAAGTGTAACATTTGCACTGTATTTGCTTAATTATAATAGCAGTAATTCAAAGCATCCTGCTTAAATGTAAATATTTGTATTGTGTTTTTTCGTCTAGTGGTGTAACTAGTGAAGAGGAAAGCTTAGGACTACAAATATTCTGTGCCTTTGTGAAGCTGAGTTTTATCTATTTTGCAGGAATGAACCAGGCTGGGCTAGCGGAGTGCATAGTGAGAGCAGTCAATTCCTGCCATCCCTTTCTTCATCCCGTGTTATATGAAAGGTGATTTTCAAAGCCTTAAGACTATTAAGATGAATTGTGCTGTGTTGGTTTTGTCAACACAATTGCGTGTTAATAATTATTGTTTATGTATAAATCTTGTGCTTTGGCAGCATCATTTTAACTGGTGGGAGCGTACTGTTTCCTCGATTTGCTGAGAGACTGTAAGCTTTATTCTCTCTTTCAGTACATCATGTATTTGTCAGAATTCATCTTCTCAAATATTTTTTTGGGGCAGTAGTTTATTCTTGATGTATTGAATTGCAGAGAATTGGAGCTTCGACCTCTTGTCCCTGATGACTATAAAGTGAAGATCACACCACAAGAAGAGTAAGATTTTGTCTCGTAAAATATAAGAATTCATTTCAAAAATAGTAGGTTCCATTTGGTTAAACATTTGCAGTGTTTCTTCAGTCCAATACTCGGTGTATGGCGTGGAGGATCTCTTTTAGCATCCAGTCCTGGTTTTGAAGCAATGTGTGTCACCAAGGCTGAATATGAAGAACTTGGATCTGCTCGATGTCGCAAGAGATTCTTTCGTTAATCACTCCGAGCTTCAAAGGTGTGTTATCTAGATTCAGTGACTACCCCTGTTTTGCAGCAGTCATATATTTATCGAAGGTAGAAATGATAATCACAATTACTGTCTTGCATCATAGTTCAGAGTTCAAATCGAAACTAGAATTTGCACTTACTCCGTGCCTATTGTCTGCCATCCATCTAGCATCTTTCAATTAATTTTGTGCTTCCCTCCAATTGATCGTCTCTGTAATTTTTTCTGTTGCTCCAACCATCCATAGTATCAACTACCATCAATCAAATATATGTCTATTTCTCAAGATTCATTGTACTCAGCGGACTCAGCGGATTCAGTGGTAGCTTATATGCATCTACCTGACCAATTTCCCTGACTCCTTAGAAGTATGCGACCCTACACTTGCAACAAAATCAGGCTTTCAAGGCGATCTAATGCTTGATTTGCTTATCAGAATGCAACTGTGTGAACATACAAGGAAGTTAAATGCAACCACAAATTCTGGAAGATATGCTCAAGACAGCTGATTGTGCGAGGGCAAGGACCATGGGCTGATTGATCTATCAGATTAATCTTTTTCCGGAAGACATTGTGTACGCTGCTTCAGTGTGAGTGTTCAATGTATGGAGAAAATATAACCTTTTTATAGTCTGCACTACTAAAGTTAGAACAATTTCCTAACCCTAGGGCAAGTTGAAGTAGATTTGTCACAATATTCCTTATTTATGAAGTAGATTCAAATGTGGGCACCGTGACTGCCTAGTAGACTTTGATTTTGACTCTGTTTTTATGTATTTAATATATGTGGATTTTTGACCATGTAAATGTAATTTTTTCTGGGTTTTCCAGAAAAGAGATTGCTTGCAGCAAATTAATTAGGTAACTGCAGTTTATTTAATATAATCTGGGTTTTGTTACAATATTTATCTTTAAACCGGCTAGAGTCCGGTCTAGACAAACAAACCCTATCCTGTGCAATTTGAGAAATTTAAAAGTCTTATTTTTGTAAAATAAGGAATATTGTGTGGTTTGGGTTATTGAGGGAATATCTTGACAAAGTCATGCCAACTTTTTTTAATCAAAAAATAAAATAAAATGGGTTGACACTTGACAGTGATGTGAGGGTGGGGGAGGGTTGCTTTCCCTTTTGTAAAAAAAAAATGTGTCTTTAGCCCTTGTTCTCTTTCTCTTGTATTGACACAAATTAAAAAAGCAAACTCCTACACCCACCCTCCTGGTTTATACACAAACACCCATTTTAGCCATCATTGATTTGATTTGATTGCTCTATATACTTGTAATTTTCTCTCTGACTTCAAGCCAAGCCTCAAAAGCTTCAATGATAAGATGATCACTATAGTAAATACCTGTTGTTCACAGAGTGTGATGAGTCATGTGTAGTGCTATCTGCAAGACTGCAACCATTTATATGTCTGTAGAGTCACAGTAGCCTCCAAGAGTGGATATTGGCATCAATGAGCAGTTAGTGGGGAAGAGGCATGCCTGTGTCAGGGTAGGGTCACTGTTGGCCTCTTCTCTAAAACATAATGACTCTTTCTTTTTGGGACACCCTAGTAAAATTTTATTCATAAGAGAAGAAAGATGTAAGCTTTATGAAGAGAAGGGTAGCATTGAATTAGTGATTTGTGCTTGACAAGAGCAGCATGTGAGGGACAATGGAGGTGTAGGACCAGAAACAGACAAGAACACAAGGATTCCAAAGTGGGTTTGGTAGTGACAGGGCAGCAAACACCATCCAAGGAATAGGGTTTGAGCTTTAGGGTTAAGTTTCACAATTATTTTCACCCCTAGATGATATGCCTCCTATTTCATAGACATCTAAGCCCTCAGGTTTTAATGCTAGGGGCTCCCCCAAAGGTACTTCCCTAAAAATAAACACAGACCCACCTAAGCACAACCCAACCCAGTGGGTCCCTATCACACAGGGACCACCCCTACCCCTAACCCTAACCCCATCAATATTGATCCAACACCACCTTATGATCATCAATCTTGACTTGATATTCATCCAATAAACTACAAAAAACTATATCACTGTCTTCATGTGGACATGGCTTGTACTATGGACAATTCTCTCACCTTTACTTTTCTCCTCCCCATATGCCCAATTACTATTGATGATAGTTTTGGATTAGTTACAAACCGGCCTAAGAAAGACTTAAACTTTAATCAGATCGGGATCACCCGAAGTGTTGTAGGTGAAGTAAAAAATACCCCGTGCAATAAATTTAAGGTCGCCGATTTCAACCCTCATACGGACAACAACATAATTGCTAATTAATTAATGTTGACTACTTCTTCTATGGTTATTTATACGTACAGGTATGAACCGGGTAAAATCGGATAAAAGATTTGGTTGCTACAAAATGACATGTTTAGGTTAAATTAGTAGAAAATGATATTGAGATGGGGATGAGAGGAAAAGGGCAAGTCAAGACATGTGACCTAAATGTTTGTGTGGCAATTTGGATGGATTCTCAATCCCAATCCAAATCTCACCCCACCAGTACCACCATAACCATGGTGCCATTGGAGGATCCTTTTCAAAAACAGTGACCCACCCCCAAAACACACACACCAAAATGGTAGTACCAAACCCATCAAAGGCTATGGCAAACCAAACCCCATCACCTATAATAATTGAGGAAAACAAGGGAAAATGGGAAAGCAAAGAAACCCTTTTTTCTCTCTTTCTCTCTCCATTGTAGCAGTAATTGGGTCTGGTAGTAGGTGCTGCTTCTCTGCAAAGCAAAAGTCCCATTTTGAACTGGGGATTCAAAGCTGAGAAAGAGAAGCAAAAAGGGTCCAAATTTTGACCCATTTCCTTCTCTCCTTGTGAAGACTGCTTTTTTAGTTTATAAATATCTGATTTTGAGTCTCGAGCTGGTGTGTTGAAGATGCCGAGGCCAGGTCCGAGGCCGTACGAGTGTGTCCGGCGAGCTTGGCACAGCGATAGGCACCGACCCATGAGAGGTTCCATCATCCAGCAGATTTTCAGGTACTGGGTCCTCTTGATTTCGCATCTTCTTCGTGACCCAGATTCTGGTTTTTCAATTTTTGTGCATTTTGTGAATTGATTAGGGTCGTCAACGAGGCTCACTCCTCCGCCACGAAGAAGAACAGGGAATGGCAAGAGAAGCTGCCTATTGTGGTCTTCAAAGCGGAGCAAATCATGTACTCCAAAGCCAATTCTGAGGTAAATCTTGCTGGATCTTTGTTCTAGGTTTGTTTGTGAGCTCTCTTCTCAGCTCATTTGCTTGTTTTCATTACTCAGGCTGAGTACTTGAGTCCTGATACGCTATGGGACCGTGTCAATGATGCCATTAACACAATCATTCGGAGAGATGAGAGCACCGAGACTGGAGAGCTTTTGCCTCCTTGTGTTGAAGGTACTGTTTCTTCACATTATTGGGTCAAGTTTTGATTTTTGTTTGCTATTAGATTTTTTCCATTTGAGAGTGTAGCGATAGTTCAAGTTTCACTCTATTTACACTAACTGGTATAAAATCAGTTGCATGTGTCTCAATTTCTGCTATTTTTCATATGTTCAGCTGCCCTTAATTTGGGCTGTGTTCCTGTAAGAGCTTCAAGAAGCGAACGCCATAATAACCCGAGGAACTATCTTAGCCCAAGAGCGCCAGAACACGGTCCGACACCTTCTAGGGTGTTTGATAACAGCAAGGATGAAGTGTGTCCTCAGTCTTTGCCTCTTCAGCCTAGTAATCAGATGAACTTTTCGAGACCCGTTACAACGGTGAGCACTTCCCGTCCAGTTACCGAATCCAGCAGTCGCGTGATCGGGAATGGTAATGTTGCTGCTCCTGGCGGTTATCCTTTTCTGTATGACAATATCCCCCAAATTCCATTAGGAGGCCATAACCAGTTGATGAAAGGGGAGAATAGCACGCCCCTGAATTCGGGTTCGGTTTATCCCTTGTATTATGGAACTCAGCGTCAAACTAAGGAGCCGCCCCGTGTAGTTCCTACAGTCCCAGAAAAGGCAGAGCCTAACACTATATTTTTTGGCAAACCAGTCTGCGCATCAGTTTTGGAGCCTGCTGAAATGAGCATCGGTAGCAAGTTGTCTCGAGCTGGTACTGAAAGTATTGCTAACAGAACCCTACAAGCAGATAACCGGGACACTTGTGAGATGCTACCCGGGACAAAATGTGATCTGTCATTGAGGCTTGGTTTATTCTCGGATCCTTGTCTGGGCGTGGAGAAAAGTTTGCCTCGTGAAACCGAACATGTTCAGAGAGCTTCTGCAGAGGGTGGAGAGCGCGGCGAGCCATCACTTCAAAGAAATAAGGAATTCTGTTTTTTCCCGAGGTTCTTTCCGGAGGATGAAGGTGTTAGCTTGGAGGCATCTGTTAGGAAGCGGTGAATTTTGCTGGCAGCACCCAAAGCTCGCATCCAACCATTTCATGAGACGGGTAACAGGGTCAGAATTGTAGACAACCTTTTCTTGTTGTAGTATATATCCTTGGTAGTCTCAGTTGGCCCAGATCATGTTGGTGAGTCCTTTTCTTGACTTCTATTTCATGTAGGCTTTTGTTGTTAAATTTACACAGTGATGATGAGTTGCACTTATGTTTCTGCAAATATAGTGTCCCTGTTTTTCTATTGACAGATAACCACAACATATAGCTGTTTGAATCAAATATAAGGAGCAGAAACTTAAATTTCAGGAATTATAGAGGAAAATTTTGAAATCATTCCTGGAAATGCTTATTATGACCCTCTCAAGAACAAGGTATATGCAGAAGAAACTAGCAAAGATTTTTCCCTTTTTATCTAGCAAATATTTTGAGTTAGCTGTCATTTTTTCTCTTAGTTTTGTGGAATTGAGATCCACTACATGGAGTACTGATTCTAATCCAATAACTTTTGTGTTATAGACCTTGGAAATGGTTATGGTTCCTTTCCTTCCCTTTTTCTTTGGAAGCCAGCTGACAAGTGTCAGTTAGGGGTCATTTTATAATTTATAGATATATTTACATGTCAAATAATGCAAATGAGGGATATTGGGAAAGCTTTTACTGGAAAAAAAAGGTTAGATTATGCTCTGGTAAAGGAGGGAGGGGCATGTCTGATACAGCTAGGCATTTTTTTTAAGGATAAGTATCTTGTGTGATAATTTTATTGATTTTCCTAAATAACGGCTATTGCATGGATAAGTCTGTACTTTTTTGTTCTTCACTGAACTCTGGTAATCATCAAATGAAGTCAAACTATTAGCAGTTGGTAAAGAGTAGGGAATTCTGTAATCTCTTGGTCCTTGTATACTTCATTCAAGTCAAAGAACATATTGTACTGAGAGGTTTGATGGGGTTTAAAAAATTTATTTGTCTTTTTAACTCTAGAGAAGAGAGAGCCTGCATTTTATGATAATCCATAGAAAGGCTCAGTCATGCCACACTGCAAATTTTTTTGCTTACTATATTGTATGCAATAATCTGTTTTTTGCATACCTATTCATATTAAGGTACACCTGCAAAGTTTGTTAAGATTATGATCTTATTGAAAAGGCCGATGGTTATGCTCTCTTACTTGTCCTAGTGTCCTCTTTCCATGAGCTGTGACTTTTATTTTTTTTGAAATTTTATGTGTTATGATTCAGATTCTCTCTAGATATGGGCTGAGTTTCGCTGAAATTTTGGATAAACCCAGGAATTATGATATACCATCTGAATGTGCTCTTGTTTGTAGATGGTTTTACTCTGCAAAACTGAGTTAATCTTATGCAAGTGAGGGAGGGAATATTTATTTCCATGTTGTGAACAGATTCAGTATGTATTTCAGTCGAGGGGTAATGACATATGGCTACACTTAGCTACGACATTTTTCAAATTTAATATCCCAACTTCAAAAATTTCATTTGGGGTATTCAAAAATTAAATAAGCGACATTTAATCCGACTTCTGTTAAATCTAACTGAATTTGTATGTTAAAAAGTCTAAAATGCCCTCAATACTTTAGATTTGAAATCAAATTGGTCTAATCGGTTTAAATCAGGTGTTATTGGTTCAAATAAATTGATTTACTTTATACATATTTATTAATAATTTTTATATTAAAAAAATTACTCCACAACTCTTGGTCTTCTTCAGCACTGGCCATCACCGTCGCAACTCCGACAACCACTGTCGCGACTCCGGCCGCCTTTGCCCCGTCTCTGTCTGCAAGGCCGGG
>JAYMTP010006884.1:0-11588 GCA_036897365.1 Geranium brycei | reverse complement strand
CCCCTCCAGGTCAAATTACTGAATTACCCTCTTATTAATATTGAGTATATATGATTAACTGATCAACCTTCTGAGAGACGGTACCCGCTAAACGGATAAAGAGTCTTCTGAAGATTAATCCAAAAATAATAATTCAGATTTTTTAATTAATCACGATAAATTAATTTGGGACTAATCAATAATGTCTGGGATTTTTACAACAATGTAATTGTTCTGTTAATATATATATATATATATATTATTGAAAGGTAGAGATGAGATGGATCTTTTAATTAAGTCAAGCTTAGAGAGTGGATATTTGATATATAGGCATATGTGAGAAATCCGGATATTTCGGTTTGACCCAATTTAATTGATTAATTAATTAATTATGTTTCCTTCTCTTTCACTTTTTTATCTATTATTTTGGAAAATAAAATATATTTTCATTTTTATATTTTGTGAGGTGAAAAATTAAATGGAGAGGGCTCGTATTGATTTCACAAATCGGACCATGTATGTAATTTATCAAGATTGTTTTTTGAAAAATTACATAATTCTTTATTTACTATTAAAATTTCCACCTCCATTTTTACGAGGTTCGAATTCATTGATCTTTATGTACACTAAAAATGTGTGATTAAAAACAATTAGAGCCAAACTAGGAAAACACTAATTTTAAAAAATTGAACTTCATATAGAGTTAATAATTGTTTTGAAGAGTACAGTTAATATTTTTAGTGGATTGGGTTTGAATGGATTCATTCAATTCAATGAATTTATCTCTTATATACCATATCCAATTTTATATTAAGATAAAATGAAATATAAATTTATTTTTCAAAATTAATCATTACAATTTCAAAATTATTACGTGTTATTGAAAAAAACCATAAACTATAAGGTAGAGAAACTAATATATATGTGAATAACTATCAATGGATGATAGATTTGAGTCAGTCGGTCATCAATTGAGTAGTTGAAATTCAAAAATAAATTATTCTTAATTTTGTTCTAAAAATAGACTAAAACATAATGCATAAATAAATTATATAAGTTCTAGTCTAGGCTCTACCATATTCAAGTAATTAAATCAATAAATGATATCATATTATAAAAAATAAAATCAACTATTGCACTCAATAAGTGTTGTGTTGAAATTAGAAAAAATATATGAAGTGAAATGATGGGTGGAATAGTCTTCGATGTTGTTTGGTAGGTAAACATTCCCTTTCATTAAATCACATTTTAGAGGAAATTAAATTACCATCAAAATAGTTTTTATTTTATTTCTAAAACACCATCAAAATAGTTTTTATTTATTTATAAAGCAGTGAGTTCCACCAAACAAAACAAAACGAGAGCTATCTTGTCTTGTGATGGAAAAAGCAAAACCTTCTCTGCCACAAAGAGTTTCAATTTTATCATTTTCAATAAGGTCAACACAACTTTATTTCTTATTCTTTTCTACATCACTCGACAGCGAGGCCGACAAATGATTTGACACCATATCTGTCTCCAATTTAGATATTTATTACAAAAAATCTAATTGTTTAATTAAGTCAATATTTGACACTATTTCTATGTCGACGATCCTCCAATGAACGCGTCTAAGACCAGGGTTGTAGATTGTTCGACTCTTCTACTGTCTGTCGACCAATCTCCGGCGAGTTGCTCGTTTTTCCCAAACGATGTCGTTTGGCGTCGACACATAGCCCAAACGAGGAGCAATTCCGTGGTCCATGGAGCTTTGAGGAGGACGAGACGCTCATGAAGCTCGTGGACCGCCACGGCGGCAACATCCACAAATCCGTGCCCTAAAGCACAAGACCTCCGCCGTCAACGACCTTCTCTTGGGCCGCCTCTCCGCTGGAAACAGCCTTGGACGTCGGAGGATCTTCAACACATAAACCATGGATTTGAGTTTTGTTTTGGCATGCATATGGAAATTTGATTGATTGATAAGGAGGGGTATTTTTGTCATTTTACACCGAAAACTAACTGAAATTTAACCCGTTATCTAACTTGATACAGAATGAAACTTTACTGACTTTAAAATCAGTTTTGTAACCAGATTGTACCTAGCCGTAAAAGATGTCAACTTAACCACACATATCTGAGATTAACCTTAATTATTGTTTTAATTCTAGGTGAGAGAATACTTTATTTACAATTATTTCAAATGATGAAGATACATACTTGTGTAATTCTTGATGTTGGGGTAGAATAAAATTTTAAAATGACGTTGAGTTAAACCCAAAAAAAAATTATAAGTTGAAATTGTTCATAATTTGTTGGTGTGTCGATATGAATATAGTATAAGAGGACCAACTCAGATAAAAACTTAATCTAACAATTGAATGACCAGTGGTAAGGAGCTCACTTAACACATGTGAGGTCCTGAGTTCGAATCTTGGTACATGCTAGTAGTTTAGGATGTCTTCAATTATTGCCGATCAAAAAAAAAAACAAAAAAACAATTGAATGACCAATTATAATTATGATACCGTATTAAATGATCAACTCAACTAAAAATGACCAATTATATTTTTATACTCTACATATAGTTAAAATGGATCGAACGAACCGGTGTCAGGAGTCCGAGGAAAGCTTAACCTGCTGAATATAAGCGTAATGAGTTATACATTTGTGTATTGATAAGACCATTCACTATTTCTTGAAGCTCGATCTCCATATAGTCAAGAGAAAGCATGAACGAGCTACAAAGATAGTTAGGAAATTATTAGCACCGGATTCCTCCTATAGTAGCTATTAATATGAATAAAAGGGTTTTTGTTATAGCCGAACTTCATAAATAGTAAATCTATTAATATTTAATAATCTTGACTTTTACTTATTTGTATTTTATGTCATATATGATCAGTGTTGTAAAAACAGATTATTAAATGTTAAAGAGAATCAGATTAAATATTTAATTTTTTATTTTTATAAATGATGTGGAATGATATTGTTGTACTGTGCAGTCGGGTTGTTGCAAGCCCCCGACAGAGTGTGGGTTTGTGTACGTGAACGAGACGGTGTGGGACCAAGGAGGCGGGGTCGCGGGTTCGAACCCTGACTGCACCAATTGGAGCAACGACCAAGCCCAGTTGTGCTATTCGTGCGACTCGTGCAGGGCTGGTGTGTTGGCCATGGTCAACAAGAGCTGGAGAAAGGTCTCTATCATCAACATTGTCGTCCTCGTCATCCTCGTTATCGTCTACGTCGTTGCATGTGCTGCTTTCAGGAACAACCGTCGGATGGATAATGATGAGTCTTTCGGTGAGGCGCGAATGACCAAATCGCACCCTAGCAGGATCGAATTTTAATTACATATTAGCAATGTTGTAAAAATCGTTAGGCGTTAATCAATTGGCAAGGACGGAAAATCATTAAGATTAAATGATTAATTAAGAATTATATAAGATTAATCAAAAATTAGTCGGGGATTAATTGAGGCCTAATTGGACAAGGTTTTACAACATTTCATATTAGGTAGGTGGATTATCTGATGTTAATTAATAGACAAGTGAACTTTAATTTAGATGTAAAATTTGTGCTCATGGTCCTTGTCTTCTTTTCTTTATTATTGTTAAAATGTGAATCGTACAACCGATTGATGATATGTTATACAGGGTTGTTAACGGTTAGATTTTGAGCTGGGTTGACTTGGTTTTGAATCGATATGATCAATTCGATTTTAAAAAAATAAAAATTGAATAGATGGAGTTTGATTCGATTCGATTTTAAACATATCGATTTTCAATTTGGTTTGTTTTGTTATGAATTAAATTTCATGAAATTCTCACATTTTAGACTGTTTGACTTATTATTAAACTTATCGGTTTTCAGTTGGATTTTCTTTGAACCGATTTTCATGTAATTCTCATGTTTTGGGGCGACGTTGACTTATTATTTGACTTGTATTTTTGACCCAATTAATAAGTATCGATGATTTAAAAAATGAGCCACTTGTTCAAATCGATTGGTTTTCAATTTGGTCCGAAATTTTATCGATTCTTATTTTATAAATCAAAACCGAACCCATGAAATTTTGGTTCAATTAATTTTGAACCAGACTAATTTAATTTTTTATTCGGTTTATCTTTCGGGTCGGTTCAATTACTATTGGGCACCCCTAATATATTATATGTCTAAGATTTCACTGGATGTGTATTTATTGAAGGATAAAATAGTGTCATCTGATTTGGTCATATCTACTCATTCGACGTACACGACTACAGATCATTGCGAGGTCGGTCCAATATTAGTATAGAAATTGTGAGATCCATGACATGGATCAACCAAACCCACAGCCACATGAGCCATGACGTTGAAAGGTTCTACATAACATTGATGGATGTACATGTGAACCTCATTGAAATGATCCAAATTGATTAGAATGACAACCAAACGGATTCGAGACGATTGCGTCGAATTGTAATATATACCAAGTTCCTATCAAGTTTGTGTATTTTGTATTTTTTATAAAAATGACAACATAACAGATTCAATAATTTTTATTTCTTATCATATCCGATAGGAGATATTAGAACCTAATCAAATTTGAGAGTATCTATCATATCTATATTTAGCATAGATAAAATCATTATCCGATCAATATAGTATTGGTATGAAAATTGTGGAATTCATATAACACAGGTCGATCAAACCCACGTTGCTTTACAATTTCATATAATATTGAACTGCATATAAAAGTAAATCCCGCTCAAATCATCCAAATTGTTTATTCGCGTGAACGACCAAGTCTCATTGAATTTAACAAAATAAAATAATAGACATGTACAAATTACAAGAAATGATTAAGAAATATATCTGTTTTATCGTCACGAGAATTTGATAGAACACGTGACATTTGACCAATAAAACAAAGACGTCCGGTTTAAACAAAAAGTTCCTCATGATTTGACTGCTTGTGCTTGAGGCATGTTCTTACAATTACCTTTGTCTCGTGAAAATCTCCGATCAAAATGTTCCTCACCACATTGTTGTTGGTCTTCTATTTGTTGCATACTCATCCCAAACCACTCATCGATCCAACCAAAACAATTCCGATGGCTTTCTATAAAAAGAGCTCTTTCGCCCTGAACAAAAAAACATAAGGGTTTCTAAGTTTTTCAAGCCTAGAACACAGTGTTCAAGTAAGGTCGTTGCTAGTTTTGCCCTTATTTTGAAACTAATATTTCAGAAATATTGTTACCGCTAGCAATGCTTGCTCGATCCGACTGCCGAATCCCCAATACGGTGCGTCTATTGTAACCAACTTATATGCTGTCATAACTGGATCACACCTATCCTGCAAATCATGAATTATCATATATCTAATGAGAAACCGATTAATTATATCTCAAAAGAACTGAATTAGTTTGGTTCAAAATTGAACCGAACTGAAATTCTATCAGTTCAGTTTCGGTTTTCAAAGTGACAACTGGTTTTAAACTGAACAAAACTGATCGATTTGGAGAAGTGACTCATTTTAAGTTATCGATTCTTATTAATTCGGCCAACAAAAAATAAGTCAAATAACAAGTCAAAATCGCTTCAAAGTAAATCCTACTGAAAATCGATAACTCAAATAATAAGTCGTAACGGTCTAAATTGTGAGAATTTTATGAAATTCAATTCATAACAAACCGACCGAACCGAAACAAAAATTGACATGTTCAAAACCGAACCGATCCGAATTCCATCGGTTTTAACTTTGATTTTTGTTTTCTTAAAATCGATTTGTTCAGTTCAGTTCAAAACCAAATCAGACCGCTCTCGTATCCCTCTTTCCGAGACTTTCTGTTTGGGCCTTCTTTCTTGGGCCGCTTTGGGTTCCTGGCCCGCTTTGGGTCCTTTCACTCCCATGCCCAGGACCAAGTTGGCTCTCACGAGAGTCCATCATTCAATTCTTAATTTTCAATTAACTCAATGCTTCAATTATCTCAATCTTATTGTATTTGTAATTTTGGCAATTTACCAGACGGTCAGGAATGGACCAACCTGCCACCCCTGGAGAAGTGGACCCCGACCACTCCTTAGGGACTTGAATTTTGATAAGTCAACGTTGCTACATCCAACAACTCTACTCCAACCGTCCCTTGCAGCTGAAGCTATATCAACTACTTCGACATTTCTCGATGCTAATCTATTTTTGCTTAGCCCATGCACCTATAGTTCAAGGTTAAACACAAGGTCAAATGATAGTAATTAATTACTTATTCTAAGAGTTTCATATGATATATTGTCTATATATATTAGGATCAATGAAACTTACATTTTCCAATTTTCCGTTATCGGGACTATGGATAGTTTCGATCGTTAGAACGAACTTTGTAAAATACGGACACTGCCAAATTGCAAAACCAATCAGCATCATAATATTTGCAGAGGAAAATTGTAAAATTATGTCTATACCATCACACTTTGACAAAAACATGTCATGTACTTTGTTAATGACGGAAAAAAATAATGTGAAGTTTGATTATTTATTTTTTGCAAAATGTGTGTGAATGACGAAATTAATCTTATCATTAAGAATTAATTTTGAAATAACAATTAGAAAAATTTAGAAAAATTCTGAAAATATTTTTTAACTAAAATTTGTACAATAAAAACTAGTAATTTAATTTTTTTAATTAAAAACTAGTTTTTAAATTACCTAAAATATATATAATTCTTAATAGCATAGGAAATTTAGCCGTTTTTGTACAAATACACATTTTTGCAAAAACAAATTAAATTTCACAACATTTTGTTTTACAATTAACAAAATATATGACATGTTCATGCCAAAACGTAGTGGTATAGGGCATATTTTTGTCATTTTCTCTGTTTATATATATGCATTGCATATTTATACCGAACTTTATCACAGAAAGAGCCGTATCTCACCTTGATTACTGGGTAATACAGCAGTTGTTGAGAAGAAAAAAAAACATATCAAACCAATTGTTGTATAATAAAAGAGAGAGTTGAATGATGAAATTAAGGTAGACATACATATCATATATGTATACCTGTTTTGCATTTTGGGTATGCGTTCCAAGCTTCCTCGTGCATCACTAGTGCATTTGCTGGTGCAAATGTAGTAAGCCATGCTGGAGCTTTGCTGTGAAGCAAGTGCGCATAGTTCGTAAGTCAATCACCATTCACGTTCGGTTTTAAATTTGTCGGTTTTCGATTGGATCTGGTTTTTTATGAACCGAATTTTATGAAATTCAAACATTTTTTTTTATCGTTTTGACTTATCATTTGACTTACTGGTTTTCAATTCGATTTTCATGAAATTCTCACATTTTGCGCCGGTCTTGACTTGTTTTTGCTGGCCCGATATTTTTGGACCTTATCGATAAAGATTGATGACCTAAAATGAGTCACATGTCCAAATTGATCAATTTTCGATTCGACTCAATTTGATTTTTTATCAATAAAATCGAAACTTAACCGATGAAATTTTAGTTCGGTTTTGAATAGAACCAATTAGTAGGTTATTTTTTGTATGGTTCTTTTTTAGTCGATTCGGGTCGCTTCAGTTTGGCCAGTCCAGTTATTTTTGGGCAACCCTACCTTGTTCTGCGCCTCCTACCAACTATCAATATCTTACCCACCATTGTGCAGTTCTCAAACTTCACATCCTAACATGATATGTATTATTTCAGTTCACATGTGAGTTTAAAGCCTTATATTAGATGATTACAAAAGTTGATATACACACTCTAACCGAAATGGATGAAAGAGAGTATACACACAAACCCGAAAAGACAAGACAATGAAAGATTAACATAAATTTACCTTTGTAGATGATACACTTTGGAAGTGTACTGACCCTTGCCCAAGACATCATCTTCAAAGGGTCTGTCCTCTACAACCTCAACTCCTTCATTGTCAGTGGCACTCTCTTGCTGCATCTTTGTCACCATATACATCTGAGCTATTTCATACTGCAAATCATTCACAACCCATTACTCTTCTGTACATACAAAGTTACTCAAACAAAACACTACACAAAAATTAGGGAATCTATTATAAAAAAGTTACTACAACCAACTAGGGATAATTGCAGTTAAGTGCACCTATCGAAGCCACATTTGTACATAAATATGCTTAACCTTTTTTTTAACTTGGTAGGTCACCTAAATTCTTTTTTCGCACCTAAGTGCACTTGACTATTACAGATTTAAGTAAATTTTTAGATGTACTTGTGTGGAAAAAATATAAATAAGATTTTTAGATGACCAGTCAAGCTAAAAATATTATGTGTACTTGCGTATAAAAGTAGTTTCAACATGGTTGCAATTATTCCCACTACCTATTCATCATTATCATTTAACTACATTTAATTATGATTTTTCTGTAAGAGGTTAATTATGAGTAATTATGTTTCATTTTACTACATTTTGTTTGCGTTAAACTTAGCGCCGCTAGTTTTTGGTGTGAATGGACCAGAATACGCCCTCGTTGAAATGAGGGGTATTTTGGTTAACTCTGTAACGAAAACTAACGGTGTTAAGTATTACGCAAACACGATGCAATAAAATGAGAGAGAATTCTCTACTGACGTCTCATGAACAAATATGAAATCAACTATAACTAAACGAAAATGAAGTATACTTAATTATAGTGAAATGAGATTATGTAAATCTGACGAAATTGAGTTCCTCTTACCTCATCCACTGACATGGGCATGACAATTCGACTTGAAAACAGAAAAATCACAGTTAAGAAAATAAAATTCAGATTGCATATAAAATTGTCAAAATCATTTATAACATTTTCTCGGGAACCAAACAGAAGAAAGAAATGGATACAACTCCTTGACGAGGACCATTCCTGCGAAAACCTTGCTCGATCAACTCCAAAAACTCCCGAATTTGAGAAATGAAATCGGCAATGGAGCTATGGATGATTCGCGAGGATTGAAGAATAGCGGTAGCGTAGGGGTTAAGAATTCAAATGAAGGGACCAACGGTTGGAAATTGACTAGTAGCTGCCGACTTGGAAACGACAACGTTTTGAGTCATCTCGTACTCACGCATGTCGGCAATTGTTTCATTCCAATATGGTTGCTTTCAGGTTACTGTATTTGTTTTAATTTATTCTCTTCATTATCCAACACAAATATGCATTACAACACTCTTTTAAAATATATAATTATAACTAAATATATCTTGTATTGTACATATAAATAAGTAGATATTTATCTAATAATTTCACAAATAAATTAGAATATTCTCAAACTATAGTTTATATATAATCTAAGATTATCATTAATTAATGTAGTTGTCTTGACATTTTCAGTTTCCGTATTTGTCTTTGACACAGATATATTGAAAATGAATGTTAATTAAAAGTAGGTAAATATTATTGTATTAAGGTTGATATTTTTTCACTTAGTTACCGTTGATTTAGGTATGAATACTAAGTATCTCAAATAAGAATTGTCTTTACACAATTTATAATCATATACATATATAGAGAAGAAATCCGTTACAAACCAAATTCGGGTGTCCAAACGTTTGAACTGTAGAACATGCAGTGCAATATTATAGAACTAGGTAGAAAGTGTAATGCAAAGTTGTAGAACGTGATGAACCCGCGCAAAATTGAAGAACCCTGTAGAATGTGTAGTGCAATGTTGTAGAACAATGTAGTTAGTGTAGTGCAAAGTTGTAGGAAGTGATGGACCCGTAGAACCCTTAAGTGTGCGTTGTAGAACTTCGTTGTCACGTGTTGCACACTGAGACAACGCGCGTTCAAATCCGCACCGATCCAATGATTGTAGAATGTTCGGACGTTCTACAGCCGTTTGTAGCCGAATGTGACCCTACATATATATCTATTAATTATTAAATGGGAATTGTTTTTGCAAATATTGGGTACCATTATTTCAGTTAGATTGTAAAATAAGAAGATTAGAATGAATCTACCGAACTCTTTTGACTGAATTGAAACACAATTTATTAGAGGATGCACCCCGTGATAGTAGAGTCGGAAGAGATTAATATGATAAAGTATCGTTGTCAAAATGGGCACGACAAAAACTTCATGCATGAGTGACAGAATAAGTAGACGGGTGACACTCTGTCTCTCTCAAAACCCCTCTCACAAATTATTTTATTTCGAGCTGCGAGGTACATGAAAATTCAATAAACGCCCCCATCCCCAACCCAAGAAAAAGAAAACAAAAATTGGATTCTTTTTATAAATTTAATTTAATCTAATTTTGACAGCTCTGTGTGCAGATTTAAAAATTCATTTCGAACAGTTGATCCTTTCTGTTCTTCACGGCAGTGTGTTCCTCAGATCGTCTGGTCCGAAAAGGGTATATTCTCTTCTATTTCTGCGCCGAGAATGGTCTCTGCTTAGACTGTCTATGATGGTACTGTCTTTTTTGTAGGAGGAACAGAAAATTGAATATATCACTTAAAATTTCGGTGATATATGTTTCTTACTAAATATAATCAAAAATTTATAAATGAGGACAATTATTTTCTAAGCAACAAAAACTTAGTAATTCATTTACAGGTTCAAACAAAATTGAATAATTGTTACATTATCAGAAAAAAATTTCCATTGCAATCAATGAAATTATTTCTAACCCTCTTTTCATAAGCTAAATAAAACACTTCTTAAACACTCCCTATCTATAGAGGAGTACATGAGTCAAATCGAGATTCTATTTGACAAGTTCATCTTGTAAAAGTAATATTTGGCCCGAGTTTGACTTGGGTTCGAATGAATTTATATGATTAAGTTTAAAATTGGCTTAAAATAGCATAGAGAAGTTCGAGTTCGGCTGGACTCGACTCGAGTTGCTTAATTTTCAATACAAATATTAATTGAAAGTTAAAATTAATATTGAATAAAAATATATACAATTTATTAGTTATTAAACGAGCCATCTCGAGATTGGCTCGACTCGTTTGATATAAATCATTAAGTCGTAATAAAAATGTATAATTCATTAATTACTAAGTAATTTCTAAGGTGTACACATTGCCTTAAAATTGTTTGTGTGAAAAATTATTACAGAACTTGCACAACTTCGAATGTAAAATGTGTATTGTGGGGTGTATCAACCGAAATTTTATAAATTCAAGTAAAAAATTCACTTATCATAGAGTAAGTTGTTGTCTCACTTTAATACGTGTAAATTCAATTCAAATAGACAGATATTGATACTTATTATTCAGATATTCCTGTTAGATGTCGGGGTTAGTCCATAAACTTAAATCGATATTCAATGCAAAGTACATCTATTTATGCATTAATAAGAATCGAAACTAGACAAACAGATCTAAATAAATACTTTATTTATATAATATTACAGTACAATAATCGTAGAGTTACTTGACCTGATATTTTGGATCTGGCAGTGAAACTTTGCTTATGTCTGTAGAATTTCTAGTGTCTGGATGTAGAACTTGTAGGGTATGGTTGTAGAACTACGGAACTGAAAAATCGTCGAGGTACGGTAGTCTGCTTTCCTTGAGACAATTATTGCCCCGTATGGGCAACTTGCTCCCAGGATACAACGACGAACGAAGTCGAACTCTAACCGGGCTATAGAGAGTAATCGAGGAAGAAGAAGAGAAGAAGAA
>JAYMTP010006883.1:0-11590 GCA_036897365.1 Geranium brycei | reverse complement strand
CACCTACGTCCACGACAACAACCCCGTCCAGTGTGCATTTACCTCATCCTCGACGCGTGTCGTTTCGAATGTGTGCGTCCCTTCACATAACGGTTCTCCTCGAATTTGTACGTTTTGGATTAGGTATAAGGTTTATCCTTGATTTTCAGTCTCGATTGATGTATTTGTATGATAAAATATAGGTAAACTCAAGGGATAATGACACTTTGTTACACCTAACTATCGCGAAATGACACATTCATACCATAACTATTTTTTTCTTTTTTTTAGTACTCTAACAATTTTTTTATGACAACCTACCTATAAGAGAAAAAAATAATTAGGGTATGAAAGTGTAATTTCACGATAGTTAGGTGTAACAAAGTGTCATTATCCCTAAATAGGGTATGTAGGTTTGTATTATTTATGGACCTAGACCCACCACTATCAACCCATTAAGCCCAAACATTTATGGCTTTGCGTCAATTTTTGGGCCAAGACACAAACGAGTCGGCCCATAAAGCCCAAACACTTAGGGCCTTATGTCGGTGGCTCAGGCCTATCATCGCAGCTCATCAGCCCATTAACGTGTGGGTGGTAAAATGACAGCAATGCCCTATTGTTCCAGAACCGTCGCCGCCACCAGAAGCAACTAAGCCGCCGCCATTGATCCGTCTTCAAGCTCCTTCTCCAATGACCCTCTGACGAAAATGGCGTATCGGTCCCTGAAGCGATTTCTCAGCCACCCATGTAAGAAAACCACGAAATGTCGCCGATTAATTTCTCATTTCAGCTTCAAAAGCTCGATTTGTCGATACCCTTTGATTCGATTGCAGATTTTAGTAGAAATTTGCTGCGGAAACAAGAATTCGTGTACGGTGTCGTGAAAAGGTGCCAATCGCAGTTCTCGAAGCCAGGAAATGGAGATGGGAATGATCGGAGTGAGGACGACGAAGAAGAAGATGGAGCTCGATTGCCTTCTTCTTCTTCAATGCCTAAAGCTCCAAAAAACCCAGATGATGTCGATTTGACCGAAAGTAGGTGGAATCTGGAGCTTGCTTGGGTCACGAAAGCGCTCGAACCAGCTCTCCAATTGTACAAGTGGGCTCGGCCAGCAGGTATTGCAGATTTGTGCAATGGCTTGTTTTGATCATGAATTAATTTGGGCTTTGGAATTTCTCATGTTTAGGTTTTGAAATGGATGGTTTTTGAGGATTTTTGATCATGAATTGAATTGGGTTGTGGAAATTTTCATCTTTAGGTTTTAAAATGGTTTCTGAGGATTTTTTATCATGAATTGAATTGGGTTTGGGTTGTGGAAATTCTCATGTTTAGGTCTTGAATTGGTTTATGAGGATTTGATCGTGAATTCTCATGTTTAGGTTTTGAATTGGTTTATGAGGATTTGATCGTGAATTCTCATGTTTAGGTTTTGAATTGGTTCCTAAAGATTTGATTTTGATTTCCACGAATGCTGTGGTGAAATTTTGTTATAGTGTAATATGTTAATGGTGTGTAGTTGAAGTTTGATTATGCTTGAAAATTTGCAGGGAATGGGATTGAGAGCAAAGCCCCACCCTCTAGTCGGTCTATTGCGGAGATCATTACTAGCATTCAGAGGAGCAAGATCGGTTTCCAGGATTGGAGCCTTACCGATCTCACATTTGGGTTATATCTCATTTATCTTCGTCAAGCATCTTTGGATCCGTTCGAGGATGTTAATGGTGTCCAAATATCGTCGGAGCCAATTGTAATCACTTTAGCCTTATGTATTGTGTGTTGCTTTTAGACTTGTAGTGTATTAGAATTACATGTTTACATATAGTTTTATTAACGTAGGTCCAAGATCTCATTTATCACACTGAACTAGCCAGAAGTGCTTACAAAGATAGTACCGCGGTTCTTGCAAGAATCAGCATGCTTCGAGAAAGCAACATCGTGAAGCACGTGAAAGATTCGGTTGTGATGAGGCCTGGATATTTTATAGGAATTGATGTTCGGAAAAAGCTCGTGATTCTTGGGATCAGAGGAACCCATACCGTCTATGACCTTATTACCGACATTGTTTCTACAAGCGATCAAGAGGTTACGCTTGATGGTTATTTCACCCACTTCGGTACAGCTGAAGCAGCCCGTTGGTTCCTTAAACACGAGATGGGGACGATAAAAAAGTACTTGGATCAACATAAGGTTGTTAATATTTCACTATATCGATTTCTGCATATTTCGGTTTGGCTTGATGATTAATGCTTCTTTTTCCCTCCAGAAATATTGTGGTGTACCTAATATATTTACAGGGTTTTAGATTAAGGCTGGTTGGCCATTCTCTTGGAGGAGCTACGGCTTCTTTACTAGCAATAATGCTCCGTAAAAAGTCAGCCAAGGAGTTCGGTTTCAGCCCTGACATAGTTTCTGCCATTGGATACGCTACACCACCCTGTGTTTCAAAAGAACTTGCCGAGAGCTGCTCGGAGTATGTTAGCACAGTTGTAATGCAGGTAGGCAGTTGCATATAAACATCATATTTTATGTTTGCTTAAAGAAGCATTGCCTATAATCTTCTCACCTTTCTTCGATTTATTTGTTTGATTAGTGTTTTTCGATTTGCTAATGATTTTATGTGCAGGATGATATAATACCTAGGTTAAGCGCAGCTTCCATAGCAAGGCTTAGGAATGAAGTTCTTCAGACCGACTGGTAAGTAACTACAAAACATAAAAAATGTTATGCAAATTGCGTTAGCATACATGGTAGGCTTCAATCCTGTTCGGTATTGTAATTGCTCATTCAGTTCATAATCCTTTATGATTCTGTCTTGCACTATAATGTTGAGCCGTGTCTTAAAGATTGAGAATGAAATGGTTACATAGTCTACATTATGAACATAGTAAACGCTATTGGTTGCTTTGTGAGAATAAATTATCACACAGTACTTTGGTAAGAGAGAGGGTTAATAATATAGATTAACTACTTCCTCTAGTTACAAGTATGATAGCATTCGGTAGCGATCTATGGAAGAAATTCTTTTTAACATTATTTTTTAGGCTGTAAGATCAACTCACCATAACTTATCAATACGATAAATTTCTGTGCCCTTTGTGTATGATTGTTGATTAAGAACATACATATAGTTTTCTTTGGGTGCTCCGAAATCGTACTTAAGAGAATAATAAAATGCATAATGTAGCTTTCTTGAGCTTCTGGTTAGCATGATCCTCTTCATCGTCGTTGGCGTCTAATTCACCGTTGGAGGTCAATTTTCGTTTCTAAACACTATCAGACTATGTATTTCTTGTTAATTATCGGGGCAGGTTCTTTCTGGTTTCGGCTTCAATATATAAGTGCACAGAACATCATTGATAATGTGACCAATTTTGTGTAATATCATCACTTTTTCTTTATCAGGATGAGTGTAGTTGAGAAGGAAGACTGGAAAGGTGTCATGGGTTTGGTCACAAATGCAAAGCAGGTCATGTCTTCTGTGCAAGACGTAGCTAGGAAACTTGCTGATTATGCAAAGTTCAGAAGCAAGAAAAATTTGTTGGGTAAGTACACATTGCTTCCAGAATCGGTTACTTCATATTTCATCATTGAGAATCGTTCATATTTTAATTGGGTCATTCACGAGGCAATCCATTCAACTTATCCACCTAGTGGGATGAAAGTATCATATAAAAATGTTTTAGACCCTTTTTATCTCGTTTTCTCTGAGTTAGGTCTTATTTTAAGGTTTCAAGACCCTTTCGGTATTTTCAATATTGCTTGTCTCCTATATGGTTTTATATCCTGTTTGGGGCTCTGACACGACAAACAAACACATGAAAGCTCCTAATTCAACTATGTTTAGGCCATCTTTAGTGGGGCCATCAGAATGATAAAAGGATAATTGCAAAAAAGGGCTGTGTTGTAAAAATCCACGACTTGTCTGATTAATCCCCGATTAGTCCCTTAAAATTCCTTATTAATCTTCTATTTCAATTTATTTTCCCATTAATCCCTAAGAGACTCACTTCGACCGACTAGTGCCTAACGTTTTTTTACAACACTTGCTGTGTAGTATCTCCTACTTTTGCTAGTTTATGTTGTTTGTCGTAAGAACCTACCATGAACTGTCCAAACATGTGACCTCTATTTTTTTCCAGAATGGCATACTTGCCCGTGGAATAAAAATTCAAATTTTAATTTTTTTACATGTAATTTTTTGATGATTAATATAATTATTTATTATATTTTTACATGTAACTTTTTATTCTCTATTTTGTAGGGTATTTTCATTTTTTTTTCAATTCATACCCAATTTTTGCAATTATCCCAGCAATAAAACCAAGATTTGATATTTACTCTCAGTTGATTCATCTATACTATGAAGTTTTTTCACTGATGTCGATTTGGTGTTCTTGCAGATGCTGGAATTTATGAAGAACAAGCCAAAACTATAGCCCCTTCAGCCTCTGAACAAGTACTGAAAAACACCGCACCCTGCGCGGTCCCTGAAGAGCTATACGTACCAGGAACCGTATACTATTTGAAGAGGAACTTGGAAGCCCACGACAAGGTCAGTGGCAAGACCAACGAGTTCTTCACGCTCTGGAAGAGACATCCGGGCGAGCACTTCCAGAGGATCGTGCTGGCACGCAACTTGATCTCCGACCACAGGTGCATCAGCCATTACTACGCTCTCAGAGACGTGCTCAAAGGCTTGCCCGGGCCCAAAGACGACAGTTTATTCAGATAAGCTTCTCAATTCTAATGGTCTCTGTACATCACTAGGTAGACACTTTTTCTGGGTTTTTGAGGAATTGTTGTTTTCAAGCTCTGTACAAGTGATGCTGTTTTGAGATAGCTTGTTTTCATATTATGACTGAAAGCACATTGCATTTTGAAAAGCAACAGAGAGTGCAAAAATGGCAAATGGAAGGCTATTTTAGAATCAACTGATAATCTTTGTAGTGTTTTTGAGGGAATTGTGTTAAGTACTATGATAATGTCTGGAGGCATTGTTCTCTGAGCAGGGCTGACAAAAATCTTCGTATTTGATGGAGATTTGATGTTTTAGATTCGGTAGGGGACAGGAATCACTAAAGCCGTTCCAAACTTGTCTTGTTGTTATCTTATGAAGAGGTTAAATATTTTGAATTTGAGAGGGACTTGGCATTTCTGATTCGACGAGATAAATGATGTGACTATTAAATTTTATATTATCAGTACAATGGAATAAGGGACGAGATTATTAAGCCTATTATGAATCTGTTTCGTTGTCATTCTTAACATGCAATTGGAAAGTGTATTATTTTATAATATGGCGTGTGTATATTTTACTTTTTCTAAAAAAATTATATTCAGATTGAAACTTTTAAATTTTTCTGAAATCGAGAAATGGGTGAAGACTCAAGTCCTATACGTTACTTCACAAGTTACCCACAAGCAAAAACAAAACCATCATTCTCAAATTCTCTCCTTCTCCTTCTCAACTATACTTAAATAACAAAGCTTTCACGAAAATGACAATTAAATGATCCAATAATATGTTCTCAAACGGCCCCTTATATTATGGCTTGGACTTTGAAAAATTGCACCCAAATCCAACAACACCTCAATTATTATACAAAAAACCCACTAAACTCCATAGCATTTACGTGACAGATTCATAGTTTAATGGTGTCGAAAACGAAACTTCATGTTCCTCAATCATTAAGCAACGTCGATTTCATTGTAGTTGATGTGTGAACGGCTAGATTTTTTGAGTGAGGAACAGGTTACTGGAATTTGAATTAAAATGTGATATTTATAATATTGTGATGGAATTGTATGTGATTAACTGATTATAGACAACTTTGTTCCAGATTTGAGATCGAGGGCCAGGTTTGGCGATACATTTGTGACAAGACCAGTTCCTAGATTTCCGGAAAATCATGAGTACACGTGTGGTGTGGTCCCACGTGGAAACTTGTTATCGGAGCTTGACTGGTCTGTTAGTTACACGTGCCACCGATTTTTTTCCGATATTTTACTCAACTTATTACAAGTTAAAAGCAAACGTGTACAAATTTTAAATGAGTTTCTAAATTAAACGCTCAAATTTATATATTTACGTTAACCAAAGTTTTGACCACTCGATTGTAAAACTCAAATTGTCAAACATTCGATTCGATATTTGGAAATAAACTGATATAATAAAAGTATGATCTTAATAAATATGATTTTATTTGTTTTAATATGTAATTTGGTCGGTGCGTGTTGATAAAAGAGTATTCATAGTAACATGTGATAAGTAATTATAAGTGGCAATATCAAATTTCTATCACGTTTGATCAACCATACACTAATATATTATAGTATAATAATATATTATTTAAATCAAGTCATGTATTTAAAATTAAACATTGTGAAGAAAAAATTTGAACTTCAGAGTAATTAATTATATATTTGCACATTTTAAACTGTAGTAATAATAAGCTTCAGTTGTGAAAGTGTACTTTGCGTAACCTAACTAGTAGTCAGAAGTTCGAGTCAATTTACTTTTACACGAAGACTAAGTTTGGGGTTAAAAATTTAAAAAAAAAAACAATAAAGTCCCTACTATTAATACTTATTTTCCTTACCTATATGATAAATAATACTTTATTTTTTCGAAGACTCAAGCTTTATTGCACAACTAAACGACATCGCACCGGATAGAGGCAAGAAAATTCGAGGGACAAAAACCAACACCAGAGTCTCAGTCTGAGTTACATAAACCAAACTTAACAAACACACCCGCTGCTTTGTCACGTGCTCTTACAACAGTTGTTTCCTTAAATACTAGAAAATCTTAACTATTTAAGTGTAGTAATTCATTAATAATTGGTGGTGACGTGGATAATAGTTATAGTGAGACCCACACGCGTATGATAAGAGGCACACGTGTGATGTATTTTTTTAACATTTAACACGTGCACGACAATCCCAATAGACGATGATGTCTGTTTGTTTCATTTAAAGTTCTTAACTCGTAGCACAATTTAGAAAATAATTTGTCGGTCCAAAAGACTATTAATTAATAATTACACCCTTTGTGATATATAGAACATGGCTTGCACTTGTACATAGACACGTTGAATCCATATATGAGTTGTGAGAAATTATGTGTATAAAAAAGAATTTGATTAAAATTAACCCAAGTTTATAAATACATTGAACCAAACTTAATGGGAATTATATGAGTCCACTTATAAAATATATTGTTATGATTGGGTTGATTTATTTTATGTTTATGATTACATTCGAGAATATGATGTGTCATTCAACATGCAATACTTTAACTAAAAAGCATTTAATGGATTGATTTTTATCAACACTTCAAAATTATATTGTGTAAGGAACTTATGGGTTAGTAATGGAATTCATATATGCACAAGTTTGGTAGGCGTCATATGTAATTTGGTATTGCAAAAATTCATCGGTATCGTTTTATTTTACACAACAAATGCCCCTTTCCCGTAGGACACACAACAACACCAAACACTGGCCACCCTGTAATCGTCGACGATGTCTTTTCCCTCCCATCCGACAAAACTTTTCACGTCCACCCGCCGCCGTTATGGGACGGCCGCGTCTGGGTTAGAACCGACTGCAATTTCGACTCCCATTCGAATAAGAAGCCCACCAGCGAAACCGACGATTTTGAAATTTGATATTATCTCACCGACGACCGGGTTCGCAAGATCGTAGTGCATTGAGAACCAATAATCACTTTTGAGCGAATATAAAATCATAGCCAAAATATAAGGGAAAATAAATCTAGAGAGATATAGAGAGAGTGTTATTCACTAATCGAATTTTTTCTTGTTTTACATGATTGAAATTTATGACTGAGATGCATATCAAAGTACACATTGAACGCCTCCCTCATCTCCTCCTCCGGGTCCTCGTCGTCGACGTGGTCATCCACAATTTGTACTGCTTATTCGGAAATGAAAATATATTTTCCCCACTAGCTTGTGTTTGAAAATATTTCGAATGGTGTTTTTTTGTGAGATGCACAATATAGCATGATATGAATAGAAAATGTGAGGGGAAAAATGATAGAAAATTAGACAGATAGGTAAGGGCAGTTTGAGAAGAAAAAACAAAGTAAATCACGTGTAGGGCACGTATGAACAAAAATACATTTTCTGTTCATTTTGTGTGAAATCGTAAGAAAATAATTAATTTGTGTAATTACCTGTCAAAAATTAAATATTAAGTAATCATCTGTTAGTAACGAATAATTAAAAAATTTATCTATAACATTGTATAGTCATTTATTTTTTACTTATAGTTAAAGATTCATCTATGACATCGTATTTTGTATAGTCATTTATTTTTTACTTAAAGATAATTAATTTGCCCTCGAAATAATTAGCACACATTTAAATAGAAACTAAAATATTAAATTCACTTAATATCCGTTCTAAAATATGTAGAATGTTAAGCACTAAATATTTAAATATATATTACATGTATTTATATTTTTGTGTATACCAATTATTGCAGTTAGAGGCGAGTCAAAATGTACAGGGCATGGTCTACATGTCGATACATATGCATGAAAAGGTAAAGTAATAAATTATTATTATATAAAAGTTTAGTTAATTATGATATGTAATTAAACACTAATGCTCGACAAGTCGAACCTACAAACTCATAAACAATTCAATGTTGATTTGTGATTTGTGCAGTCCCATTGTAAATACACCAATGTCACTATCTTTTGTTAGTTTCATTTTAGAATATGCTTTATTTTATTTTATTTCATTTTTTGGTTCCTTTAATTAATCACATTCTTAATTATTGTTATTATTGTACTTTGAACACTACTAGCCCCATAATTGCTACTCTGCCATTTCATATTTTAACACTTAAAACTATTAAGAAAATCACTGATCTCTTAATGCTTGTCTCTTCTCTCTGTACAAAATTAAAACTATTAAAAGTAATAAGGGAAATATTTTTGATTGTGATGTTACCACAATAGGCTAACTCTAATGAGTATTAAACCTGATCAAAATTACATTATATAATCTAACAATTTTTTTTTGTTTTTGTCTATTTTAAATATTACTTATATTTTATGTTTCAGTAATCCATGCAATATGATCTTTAATATAACTAATTTTATTTTTAACCCACCTCTGTCAAAAAGAATTATAAGTTCTATTACTTCTGTTGTTTCTGAAATTTACTATATATGATTCATATTTGTTTAATGATAAATATATTTTGGAAGAAAATTAAAAGACGATAAAGCACTATATATATATATATATCCTGAATTTAATATTTAATGTCATCTCTCTACAAAGAAGAAAATAGTTTAAATTTCATACAAACATATATCCTAATCAGATCGCAATGAAAGACGAGATTACAAAATATTTCTCACACCCAAAAAGTGTCAAATAGCTCTAAATTCAAATCACGGATATGAAAAATGGTAGTTTGGTTAGTGAAAAGTAAAATGTAAAGTAGAAAATGATAATGTAAAAAACACCTATAGTTGGAGATAATGGTGTGTAATTATCCCTAAAATATATATGACTAGTTTTGATTAACCAGGTGTTAAAAGTCACATCAAAAAGATTTGAATCCATTCACTAGTTTATGTATAACAAGGTTGGGTGTTTGATAAGTTTTTAGATGACTCGTATACATTAACATGATATCAATGTTACTTCCACCTAGTGTTATGGATACCGGTAGATACCGGCGATAAATCAAAAAAATTCACCTTCCCAAGACAATTCAGTGAATATCGGCCAAAATGTCGGTCAAAGCCGGTCAACCAGAAAAATTTAAATTAAATCTAGTCTAATCTAGTCCAAATCAATTGATTTTGGTTAAATCTAATTAATTATGGTCTAATTTAATTCATATAATTAATTCTAATTTGACATTTAGATTATAAACAATTACATAATCTAAAAGTCAAACTCTGTTAAATTGTGTTGTGATTCAATTCGTAACAAAGAAAATAGTAATTATTGACAAGTTTGAATGCCGATAAAAAAAGAATAAAAAAATTGACAAGTTTGAAATTAAAATGATTAAATACAATTTATTTTGTCTTTAATAAATAATATATATATATATATATATTTATTACAAAATGCGTTTTGCCATGATATCTCCGAATTTGCCAAATCTCCCTAATTTCTGTCACATGGCCAATATATTTTCGAGTTTCGAGTTTCATAATCTTGTCTCCACCCCACAGGCCGCCTCAGCTCATTGTCCCACATGCAGAGTTCTTCGTAAACCCTATTAATTTACAGATCTCCCTTTTTGTCACATGACTGATATATATTCGAGCTCTGAGTTTCATAAATGGATCTATGGAAGAGGTCGCCTCAACTCATTGTCCCCCATACAGAATTCTTCGTAAACCCTATTAATCCATTATGCAAACAAGGACACAACCGTTCGAGTCCATATCGAAAAAATATGGATTCATTCGTTAGACTAAAAATAATAAATTTGAGCATTGACGATTAATTTTACCTCCCAGATCCATTCTATCAAGAAAAATATTCAAATTTAAATATAATTTTATTAATTTCGTTTGAGCCGAATTAATTTATAATCCTTAAAAAGGCATGGCAATGAGGCATGCCGGACAGAGATGTCAGGGAGCAGATGCATATGGAGATTGCAGAGGAACAATATCTTGGAACATTCATAGCACAATTAAGTGTACTAATTAATGATTATTGTAATAATTCCAGCTCATTCTGGGATTTCCAGACATTGATCTTCCTCATAATCATATATAGTATATTAAATATTGTGCTCAATTAAATTAATCATTTTTTTTAATTACATGACTCAATTCAGATTGAGCTTTAGCAAATGTAGCTTCTTTTGGATTTAGATGCATGTATCAATCATTCAAAGAACAGCATAGTGATGATACACTGTACTTTTGGCCTGCCAAGATAATCTTAATTAATCAAACTGTAAAAAATTTGGGTAAATATTTAGTAGCACACAATATTGTTCACTTAGTGTTAGAGATAATGACTGCTCGATCGATAGTTAATGAAGTTATATGTCATACAACTCACTAATTTTTTCTGATTAATTAGAAGATTGAGACGAGGAGGATTAGGATGAAAAGTTTTTGGCCTTCAAGAAGTTTATTTGACGAATCTTACAACTCGATATTTTAACATTCGTCAACGAAATATTAACAAAATATTATGTTTAACACATTTTATGCTGCTGAAAAAAGAATAGCATATTTTTACACTTGACATTCTTTCATTTAGAAAAACTAAACAAGTCAAAAGTTAACGAACAAACAAACAATTTATATCATTATATATAAGCAATTCGACTGTATATTTACTCTTATTAAATTTAAGTTTGAATCTTAATGGACTATCTTATTCTCATTCAAAATACCCGTAATAATAAATACTTCTGTCATTTTTTGTAATCCTAAAGTAATTAACATTTTTATTTAAATAAAAATCATATCATTACTTCTAGCGCAACATCAAATGTCAATATATGTCATCCATCGATCTATTTATGCACATTATCATGCACACCCACGAGGAAAAATATATATATATATATATATATATATATA
>JAYMTP010006882.1:0-11590 GCA_036897365.1 Geranium brycei | reverse complement strand
GTGAGTGCTTCCCCAATGAACAAAACCATTCAACCAGTCAGTAATTAACCGTCGAGGTCAATTGCACCTACTTTAATTGGACTTTTCATCTACTGGCTAGGCATGCGAACTAGTGAAATAATTATTGTGAAATAATTATTAATGAACATTAATTAATTTAATCTTTTCGAATTCCCATTCAAAAGAAATTGCATTCTTAAATACTGAAACGAAACAAGAAATTTGTCAACATTATCACATTCTCTCCAAAATGGCCGACAAGACCTTGCCATGAAGGGTGTTAAACAAGAAAATGAGGATAGGATCAGTGAGCTACCCGAACCTATTATCCATCTGATACTCTCATTCCTTTCTACCAGAGAAGTTGTTTCAACAAGTGCTCTGTCCAAACAGTGGCGACACCTATGGACCTCGGTTTCCAATCTTGATATCTGTGACTCGAAAATACGTGGGAAAGGTATCAACTTTGACGCTCAAGATTTTTTTGTCAAGACGTGCATGGGACATTAGAAAGTTAAGGCTATCATTATCATGTTGGTCTAAGTGTGAACTTATTATTACTCGTTCTATTTTGTGCGCTGCGGCGGAACGTAACGTTCAAGAGCTTGATTTCACAACCTTTGAGTTATTTGAGTTTCCTACTAGGCTCTTGTGCTGCAAGACTTTAGTTGTTCTAAAGCTTTGCTGGAGTATTATGATTGATATTGGATCTTCTGATCATGTGCACTTACCAAGCCTCAAGGTTTTGCATCTCGAAAGTGTGAAGTATAAGAACGAAGATACTTTCCGCAGTTTTTTCCTAGGTTGTCCTGTTCTTGATTACATTGTTGTGCGCTTTGATACAATTGCCCATCGTAATGACTTACATTACGAAATTTCCTCACTTACCGTAAGATGTGTAATTTTACTCCAATACTTCAACAGTAATTATCCCCCATCGAAGATTACTGTGAATGCTCCTGCTCTTGAGCACTTTGCTATTGATGTTGCTCCGCCGGTTTTGGTCTTAAATAGCGTATCCAGCTCGGTGCATGCAAAATTTCATATAGTCCAATTGAAGCTCCTTGGTTATCGTTTCCCTTGCCCGTGCTTCTAAATATTCTGCGTAGTTGTTCCCGACTAGAACATCTTACCCTCCCCTCAGAAATAATAAGATGTTGTCCATGTAAAAGGCAGCCTCAGTGTTGGATTTATCCGCAGCATGTTCCCAACTGTTTAACCTTCCATCTTACCACAATCAAGTTTGAAGGTTTCGAAAGTTTGGAAGCTCAAATGGAATTTGTCCACTATGTCCTCAAGAACTCCAAGGTGTTGAAGAACATGACAATTAGCTATTGGCCAGATATGAATTTGAAGAGTAAGTTTGATGTTTTTTGGAAATATCTATGTTTGAAAAGCAAGCAACAAAATGCCAACTGACTTTTCAGCAACAAGTTTGGTATTCTTATATAGGCCCTTCATCATTTATATTTACTACCTTTTACGTTTTGTTGTTGACATGAACTAATCATGTTTATGTACGTACTTTAAGGATTGGATTTTGGACAAGTCTTGATGAATCTTTTCGAACTTTGTGATTGCGCAATCTTGTATTCAGTACCCAGTTTTCTTCTTTTCTATTTGATAGCTGATCTACACGATTTGTTAAAGTGTTGTCTATCGTATTGGTTCAGTATTCAGTTGGGTACTAAAATCAATCTAAATAGGTAAGTAAATATAATTCACTCTTATCACGTGTAAGATCAAAAGAATATCGATTTCAAGAACAACTAAAGGGAAGCCAATGAGATCATGCTATTATAGAGCAAAGTAACATATGAAGTGACATAGAATTCTGAAGTCACCGATTTTCTAAGTTGGATGGGTTTTATGATTAACTACATCGAATTCAAAATGTTTTTTAGCTAAGGTGTCGCGAATGAATACAGTTTTGTCTTATATTATATAAGAATCTAAAAGTGTTTCTATCGGGGAGATTGATTTTTGATAACATTTTGATTTCTTTTGAGATTTTCCATTTCTTCCGTCTCAAACAATTGGGAAACAAGAGTGGATGGCCCTAAAACTTGACATCAGTAAGGTGTATGACCGTATTGAATAGTTGTTTTTACTAGATATGATGTAGAAGCTGGGCTTTAGTGTCAAATAGGCGGAGATGAGTTTTTCGTGTATATTGTTGTTTCGATGTAATATCACTTCCCGTGGGTAGATTATTCCCCTTAAGACTCCCTTGAGGGGTTTTCGCCAAGATGACCTTTCACGATACTTGTTTATTATCGGTGCGAAGAGTTTGTCTTGATTACTTTATAAATAGGAAGTTGCAGGCAAGATACACGGCTGCCGAATTGCTAGGGGATTGCCCTCTATTATTCGCAGATGATAGTTACATATGTTGTCGAGTTTCAAGTCTAGAGGCTTCTGGTATCCGTGATATTTTGGATGTTTATGGGAGGTTTTGACAGAACACTTGATCGAGTGTAACTGCCGGGAGCTTTGAATTTTGTCAGACATCAGGTATGGTCCAAAATACAAGGATAGGAGAATAAGTTTTTATCTTTAGCAGGTTAACATGTTATGCTGAAATGGATTTTGCAATCTCCGCCTACTTCGTACACTATGAGTGTATTCTTGTAGACAGATGGGCTTCTCTTTGATATTAAACGATGTTTTTGCGAAATTTTGATGGTAGGCTAGGTTTCCACAAGGTCGTGAATTCAATCTAGCAATGCTCGTTAAACAATGTTGGCGGTTGATTACTAGGCCTGATCCTTTGATGAGCAAGTTGTTCAAATAACGATATTTTCCATCCTCCTCATTTCTTTGCGCCGGTCTAGGCGCTAATTCGAGTTATGTATGGAGAAACATGCTAGCAGCTCTGGAGGTTGTTCGATCAGGCAATAGACTACGGTTGTCCATGGATCATTGATTGTGATCCATATGTACATTCAGATTTATCGATCCTTAGAGATAGGTAGGTTGGAGATCGGCTGTGTTTGAACACTCAGTGCTTGGGACCATACTTTTATTCCTTCATTGTTTTGATAATAGGGACAGTAAGCTGAGCTTACAAGCTGCTAAATTTACTGGTTCATTGATAGGCTTCAGAACAACCTAAACTCTCCTCTACTCTTGGTTCACGTGATATTATATTCAGTGAATTCTATTTTGTTACCAATTTAGATCGACCCTAGTACAATAAAGACAACTAAATGCTGAACAAAAATGTAATAAACACTAAACACTAGATTGCACAATCAACGAGTATGAAATGCTCCATCAAAGTTCAAAATAATTGCATAACAATAACTAAACACAAAAGGGAGAACACATAATATAACAGAGAAAGTGCTAATTGTAATGGGAAACAGTACCATAAAAGTTCCTGCTGAAAAGTCAGTTGGCATCTTGTTGCTAATTCCTTCATAAACCCAGATATTTTCTTAAAAGCATCAAACTTTCTATCCAAATTTGTGTTGTTTTTATACCTTATTGTGATGCTCCTCAAAACCTTGGAATTGTTGAGGACATATTGGATAAATTTCATTTCAGCTTCCAATCCTTGGAATCCTTCAAACGTGATCGTGGTAAGATGAAAAGCCAAACAGTTTGGAACTTGTTGCGGAGAAGTCCAGTATTGAGGATTTCCACATGGATCGCACATAGTCATTTTCGAGACGAGGGTAAGGTGTTCCAATCGGGAACAATTAGGCAACATATTTAGAAGCACGGGCAAGGGGCAACAATAAATGACCAGCTTCAACTGGACTAAATTATCAAACAAGGGAAAGATACCTATGGGAATACTGTGATCAGTTTGTACCTGCACATTATCGACACTTTGTCAAGTAAGTTATGTTTGATTAATTTAAAACAATATATTTCCAATACAATTCTTACCTCGGTTAATATGAAATTCAACTCTAGAAATTGGACATTGCATAGAGCTCCAAAGATAACCTTAATAGGCTCCCAGCAATCATCTATCTCCTCATCACCCGGGCGAATATTATAGGTTGCATGCACTGAGCTTGATACGTTATTCAAGACCAAAACATGTGGGGAGAGCTCAACATCATAATCAATAGTTAAGTACTCGAGAGCAGGAGCGCTCACAGTAATCTTTGTTGGGAGAAAAGGGTTGAAGCTGGCTAGGCTGAACCTTACATGTCTTGCGGTAAGTGATGAAATTTCATAATGAAACCCAGTATCAATTTCATAAATACCTATAACAATTGTGATCAAGAACAGGACAGCCTGAAAAGAGATTGCGAACAGTGTCTTCATCTTTAAACTGTACATCTTCAAGATGCATAACCTTGAGCCTCGGTAAATGCACAGAAGAACCAATGCCAATCTTAATTTCACCGCGCATCTTTAGAACAACTAAAGTCTTGCAGCAGAAGAGGCTGGTAGGAAACTCACAAAATTCACGATAGATGCGTAAATTAAGCTCTTCAACATTACGTTCCACAGCAGAACACAAAATAGAACGAATAGTATTCCAATCATAATCAGACCCACATGATAATGATAGCCTTAACTTTCTAATGCACCATGCACGTCTTGAAAGGAAAATGTTAAAAATCATACTATCAAAGCTGATATCTTTTGTAGGTACTCCCCAACATTTACTGAGTTGAATATGACTGATATCAAGATCGGGGACCCAAGTCCATAGATATTGCCATGGTTTGGACAGAACACTTGTTCTAGCAGCTTTTTCCGTGGAAAGGAAAGAGAGTATGTGATGAAGGATAGGTTCGGGTAGCTTGCTGATCCTATCATCACTACTCTTCTCGGAGAGCTTTATGTGTTTATCAACAGGTTGGATTGTGGAGGACTGGTCATTGGCCATTTTGGAGAAAGATCTAAACTTCAACCCCTCAAATCAATACCTCATAATCAGTTCTTTGTTGAAGGCCACTCTCTATCAACATTTGTCCCACTCATTCAAGATTTATTCTACCATAATTCTATCCAAATGAGTTCTCTACAAACACCCAAATACAAGAGTTGAAGCAATTACCTCAAAAAGATTTCACCAAAAGCTTGATATTGCCCAAAACCATTCTTCACCAAATTAAAGATTTGATGGAAACTTGCCTTTTCTCCTTGCTGTTTTCTTCCTTGGGCAGCAACTCAAAACATGAAGCAACTCTCACAAATTGCAGCTCTCTCTCGGCTAAGCAGAGCTTGCTTTTCAATTTTGTTCATGTAATGATGCCCTAGTGGGCTTTAGAAGATTGGGCCCATTTTGGGCATGGCACTACATATATAACGTTGAGAAATTCAATTAGCAACTCTCATAAATTGCAGCTCTCGGTTCACACACCACAGCAAGCAGGTATACACAATTTTCATTTACTCCATGAGATTCTTGTTGTAAGATCATTTAAGTTACCAAAAGTCTCAACTTACCACACTCTTGTTAAATTTTTTGAAATAACGAACATATCATTGTCTTTTAAAAAAATTAACCTCTTTAAAAACAATTTTTATAAAATAAATTAATATTTCACCTACGTTTAACTAGATGAATTTTATAAAAGGCGGAGGCACGGTTGCAAAAGTGGAGGCTCCATGCAAAGAGAAATGTGAAATATGTTCGGGAGGAAAACTCTTGCACGTAGTCACGGGTGGAACCCTCATGTTTCAATTCTTTCATACACTTTCGTATGTCCATGAGGGTGATGTGGAGTCAAGCGGTCTCCGTTTGAACCCACTAAACCGCACATTTATAACACTTATTCACTTCGTTTCGGTCATTCTAGGACCATTTGGACGTAGATACTGCTGCTTTGTTGTTTTGGATATAGGTACGCTTTTGGAGCTGGATTCGGGACATGGAGGACGAGGCTTGCAGCTCAAGCAAAGGAGGGAGAAAAAATATTCAATATGTCACGATCGTGACATCATTTAGTCACGATCGTGACAAGCCATGGAGCTTGAGGCAGAACCTGCATACGATGAGCGTCACGACAGGGAGATGATGGGGACAGAAGACGGTCACGATCGTGACACTACCAGTCACGATCGTGACTCATGAGCAGACGAGACGATCGTGACACCCATCGTTACGATCGTGACACCCCAAAAGTCAGTGACTATAAAAGGAAAGTGACCTAGGGATCCTAGACACACCTACTTTTTTTCAAACTCAGCAGCCCCAGAAACTCCTTCCAGCCCTGTTCTATTGCTTGGGAGCTTGAAAACTTCCATTGTTCTTGAGCTCTTGAAGATTCTTGAAGAACTTGAAGAACATCTTGGAGGAGAAGGACCACAAGACCATCATCATCAAGGGAAAACAAGGAGCATCTCTACTAGTTGAAACCCACCATGGGTTTTAGTTTGTATTTCTTAACTCTAGTTTCTATATTTTCTTGTTCTTCCATGTGTTTTGACTTGAACACAATGGTTTTGGGCTAAACCCCCAAAACCATGGGTGCTAGACATGATTTATGATAATTGCCATATTCTAAGTTAATGATTATGCTTATTTGAGATAGCTGGGTCAGTCGCCGAAGATCAAGCCCAGCTCGCCGCCCTCCTCAGCCCTGACCCGTCCCAGTTGGAAACCCTAATCTGGGTCAGTCGTCGACAGCACCAGCACCCTCGCGCCCTCATATCTGGCCGTGGTGTAGATTGCGTCCACGATGGAGAAGCCGTCGGGCCCGACGGAGGCCACCAAGAGGTCCCTGGGCGCGATCGGAGGGGTCGTCGTGTCGAGGACCGTGTATGCGGAGAGACCGAGGTGCGCGAGCCGCATGCACAGGGCCTTCAGCATCAGGCCCTTCTGCCCCACGCTGTAGAGGAAGATCCCGACTTGAAGCTCCTCGCCGCTAGGTCTTAAGAGGGTCGGCCGAAGAGGTTTGCCGGATGGTATGAAGAGAGAGAGGGGAGATAGAGAGGGGTCTGGAAGAGGGAGATCGAGGTGGTCTCGCTGGATATCATATCTCCGTCGCTGGATTTAGTCTCTCCATCGCCGGATCTAGTCTCGCTGGAGAGGGATGAAAGAGTTTTGGGTCTGTGGGAGAGGGATGAGAGGTTATAGCGAGAGAGGGGGGTGTTGGGTTGAAGAAGAATATAAAGGGGGGTAAAATGGTAAATTCTTAATTATCAAATAGTTGTATAGTGCATAAATTATATAGTAAGGGTATTTCAGACATTTTACAAATCACATCAGTTAAATCTAACGGAATTAAACTTAAGTCTAACGTTATGAAACTTGGGGTACTGAGAAAAAAAGTTTTAAACCTGAGTGACTGATCCTTGAATGAGGTTTCGGCGTGTGTACTGATCTGTAACTATCCCAACATTTTTTTTTATCTTGTCAACTCATTTAAAATTCATATTTTGCACTTTTCTTAATCAAGTCACCGACTTCGTTCCTGACCAATTTATACGACAGAGGATGGTGGGAAGGACAAATTTTAAGGAGCTCGAAAAATCATTATGTTAATGAGTCAAGATAAGAATTTTGAATGAACTAACAAGATAAAAAATAATAAGTGACTTATGTACAAAGGTGTACTTAAGGAAAAATGATATACGGACCCCTCATTAACTAAACAGTGGTTGCACCTACACCTCCTTAACTAAAAACTTAACATTTAAACCACCGTACGTATTTTGTTATCTCATTTACCCTAACACCGTTAACTTTCAAGAAAGCATGTTATTTGCATATGATAGAATCATTTTTAACTGCAAAATTGGCCTTTAAATAAAATTAGAAGTAAGAAAATTGGATCCCCTTTCTCACATTTGTGTCTTTAAGCAAGTGTTCTTACCTTATATGTCTCATTTAAGTAAATTATAGCATGGTTGACATCTGATGGTCTATGCGCTTCGCGTTTATCCAGTCATGGCTAGAGTTGTATACAACTGAACTTTTAACGAGCTTCTCACACTCGATTCGTTAAAATTTTGTTTTGGTCTTATTATAATCGAGATCGAGCTGAATTCGAGCTCAAGGTTAAATTCGTTTAATAAATGCGCCAAGCTCAAGCCTAGTATTTTAAGACTCAATAAGCTCGTGAACCGGTTTGTTTGATATTTAATTAATATATTTTTGAGATAATTGGAGTTAGGTACATCTGGCTAAACCTGTATTTCATTTAAGTATAGCTAAAGTTTTTTTTATTTTAATTTAAGAGATCACCCAAGTCAAACTAATTATCTTCGTTCTACACTCAGTAATAGAAAATGTGAAATGTAGACTTTTCCCCTCCCTCTTCTTCAACCTCTCTCTCTCTCCAACCTTCATAACCATCTCTTATTTTTCAAATTCAACCTCCACATTCGAGGTCAAACTGGAGTTCCTTGGGGCCAGTTCACGTAGTACGAGGAGATCGCGGCGATTCTGGCCATACCCAAACTTGTCACCTCCAGCTCCATAGTTAGATCCACCATTGTCAGGGCGATTCATCCTAGGTTGAAACCCATACGTCGGTTGTGGCTCCTCCCCAAACCCAAATCCGTTATAGCTAGGGTAGCAGGTCTCCTCGAAAGGTTTTTATCATACAAAGTGCTCTCACAGATGCAATAGATCTTGTATACCAGATGCGCGCAAATTGATTCAAAAAGTTTTCTAGAGACCTAAACAATAAGAAATAAATTTGGCAGCAGAGGTGGAGCCTCACCGTAGGCCAATTTGATCTCCCTTGATGAATTTTGTGACAAAATATAATCATGTATTTACTGAGTAAATCGTAACAAACATAAGTTATAGCGGGAAATAAGAGAATCAAAATTTGGGAATGTCCTTAATTTTAAGTCACTCATGTTTCCAAATTGGGCGAAGAAGAGAGAGAGGAGAGGGGAGGGAAAAATCGTAGTTTTAAACATTATTTTCTTTATGCAAAAATACTAATATGCTACTGACCTTTAACATAAATTAGTTATTAAATAGAGGGGCAAAATCATCATTTCACATAAGATGATTACAGAATGTAGAATTGTGATAAAATGTTTGGTTTAGGTGACCACTCACATTAAAAAAAAAGTAAGTTTATTATGCAAATCATGAACCTTAATATTGTACACATACATAATAGCTAGATTCACGACAGCGGCAACACTTGTTATAGAAGAATTGGTTTCTTTCTCTTAACCACTTAGACTTAGTTTTTCTATAATGACTAAGAGAACTAACGCAATGGGCAATGAGATGACCAATTTCTAGTCCTAGTGTTTCTTTATATACACCCACCATCAGAGTTCATAAAAAATCTTAATTAATTAAACAATATAATTTATTTTAATTCTATTAAATCCATAACTTAGTATATTCTATATACAAGTCTATCTAATGGGATCTGAAATAAATACTCTAACTAAAAAAAACTTTAGGCATACTCACTCAGATGAAAAACAAGTTTGGGCATGTGAACCTAGATGCAATTATTCCTATACTTTTTACCTTTTAATAATTATTTATAATGAAGTTAAATGATCTGAATTTAGTAGAGTCGTTCTCAGGCTTACTCGTTGGTATCCCACTCACCCACAAACTTCATACCACATCAAACGTCAAATTAAATTAAATTAAATTGCAAATAGATATTGTGTTCCATACATAATGCTTTCCTGATTTCAGCTGAACCCACAAGTACAACAAGATGATCTATCCCATTGCATTAACAGTTTCTTACTCGCAACAGCCCATGAAAGCCTCTTCTATTCTATTTTTTTCTTTCAGGAATCAAGACTTAGATGCATGCATCATCAGTACTATCACCTTTTACCTTCTTGCTTCTTATGGATTTCGGTTTCTTGCTCTCCTCTTGTTCACCAGACACGTTCTTCTTGTTTCCATCAGTGATGGTAGACGGCTTTTTTTTCTTTCTCTTGGCGGTCAGGGTTTCCTCAATCTCCTGATTGTTGGGTGCTCTCTTCTTGCTTGCTTTGGTTTTGTTTGATGATGACTTCTTTTTCTTCCTCTTGACGGGCAGTGTTTCTTCCTCAATCTCCTGATTCGTGGCTTCCTGAGGCGTTGCATCTACTGCAGCGTTGGTGGGTTCTGCTTGTAGATAAGTGACATGAATGAGATTGAAGGCAAGCTATACAAGAACCATTCAAGAATAAGCGTTGCCAAGGTCTAACCTTCATTGTTGAAATTGGAATCGAAAACAACATTTGTAAGATGCTGCTTCAGGAAAACCTGTAGCCACAATAACGAATGCAGCAAAACTATAAGCAACGTTTCAAAGCTAAAACCAAAAACAAACTAGACAAGTAGGTCGATATATCTATGTAAAATGGTAAGTTTCAGTGGCAGTACAATGCAACTAAGAGTCTGAACATTAAAGATGGACATACCGCAGAAAGAAGCTGCCGTGTGTTTATATCCCAAAGGCGCAGATAACTATCAAGTCCTACAAACAAATGCAACAATTGAGTTAAAAATTGATGGATCTGATTACAGATAGGCTATGAAATAATGTAAAGCAAATCATTTTTCACAAGATTATTAAAGACGGGCCACCTAATTTAATTTGCACACCCAACATCATATATAGAAGGGAAAATGACAATTTACTACACCTAACTATAGTCCATTCTCTCTTTGTTCACCTAACTGAAAATTTCTCTTTTATGGATACCCTAATTTTTTTTTTCTAAATTGACACCGTTAAAAGCATGTAAAATGACAATTATACTCCAAACTTTAAATTTATAAACTTATGTCATTGAAGCAAGTGGGCTGACTCTGGTGATGCAGTCCGGCAAGACTCCCTCCCTCTGACAAGGATGAGGTTGCTCCAATCCCAACCCAAATCCCAACCCACCCTGGCCGTTAAAATCTACCATTGCTTCCACCACTTGTTGAGATTTCATTATAGGTTTGTAGTCATGCAAGGCCAATTGAGATTTCATTTGCTCTAAAACTTAAAGATGTTCATTGAGGAAGTCATGGAGCTTTTGGAATCGAATCCTTTGAGGCAATCATTAGTAGGGAGCGGCACAAGATATTATTAGGGAAACAATGGTAGATTTTAATGGTTCTGGGGGTAGAGATTTGGATCGGAGAAACCCTCGCCGGAGAAAGGAAGTCTCGTCAGAGTGCATCACTGGAGGCAACCTACATGCCCCAATGGCATAAGTTCATAAATTGAAAGTTTAGGGGTAAAATTGTGATTTTATATGCCTTTAATTAACAGTATCAAAGTATTGGGGATAAAAAGAAGTTAGGGTACCGATAAAGAGAAATTTTGAGTTAGGTGAGTAAAGTGAGAAGAGATAGTTAGGTGTAGTATATTGTACTTTTCCTCTGGCAAACAAGTTGATAGGATTGTAAGGTTGTAATATATCCAGTATATAATCAAGCATTCTAGATATCATTTATGGGGCGAATCTCATCTCACTTAATTACCCGGACTCACCAAACACTTCCAACCAAGGCTACCTTCAGAAGGAAAGTTTAACCTTTCTAATAAATACAATGGTGCTGGTGAATATACAATTAAACCCACACAGTTGAAACGGAGAACAAAAATTTAGAGTCAGTTGCATGTTTAAGGATATAAAGTCTCCAAAATTGAAATTGGCTATATCCACGGGGAAAACTGTACAAATATACTCACCACAT
>JAYMTP010006881.1:0-11590 GCA_036897365.1 Geranium brycei | reverse complement strand
CGAGTTGCTTTTCTACTCGATAAGTGGATTTTGCAGGAAAAACCCTTCTTCGTTGTTTTCCTGCCAGACATGCTTCAAAAATTTGTTCTAGATGGCATATGTTAGGCATCCCATCAACCATACCTTCTTTAAACATCTTTTCCAGGGAACGAAAACTTAAATGCCTAAATCTTGCGTGCCAGAGCCATTCCTTCTCCTCAAGTATGGTGAGCAAGTAGATTGGTCTTGCATTTTGAAACTCTAGAATATATAAGCGATTCTGAGTTCTCATGGCTTTGGCTAGAATTCTTCCCTCAGTTTCGTACAATCTAAGCCATCCTCCTCCAATCTCTATTTTGCATCCTTCTTCATCAAACTGCCCTAAACTGATAATATTACTTCTCAAAGAGGAATGAAGTAAACATTAATCAGTGTTCAGTGCTCCTCATTCAAACCTTTTAGCAGTATTGTGCCTCGGCCCATTATTCTAACAATCGAGTCATCTCCGAACTTAACAGAGCCTCGTACCTTTTGATCTAATTCTGCAAAAACACCTCTATTCCCAGGCATGTTATTGTTGCCGCCAATATCAAGGTACCCGGTGGTTGATTCCATTCCTTTTGTGAGACCCAACTCGGGATGCACTCCTAGCTCGTTCAACTCAACGAACTCTTCCTTCCTGATTTTGGCTCGTGACTGCCATAAACAAAGCAGGTTTTTCCTCAACAAACTCTTCATTACTGGTCTGGTTCGTGATTGCCATAAACAGAGCAGGTTCTTCCTTGTGACACTGTTCCACAACATTGGCTTCTTCTTTTGCAAGATTGTTACACTCATAGGCAAAGTGTCCCATCTTAAAGCAATTATAGCACATTTCCTTTATTTTGTCAACTCTCTTCCAGATGCTTTGACCACGACCACGACCACGACCTCTGCCGCGCCATGAGCTTGGCCCTTCTTGATTCCTTGACTCTTTAGCTGCTTGGGCCTCTTATTGAGCACGAGTAAGCATGAGTTTCTCGCTTTCTTTTTCCTGGGCCTCCCATTGAGCATGAGTAAGCAGGATTTTCTCGTTTTCTTTCTCCTGGCTCCTCCCCTTTAGTGTTGACTCAAACGCTCTCAACCTCCCAACAGCTTCTGCAATAGTCATCTTTGTTAAGTCCCCCCACTGTTGTATAACACCTACAATAGGTAGAAACCGATTTGGGACAGATCGAAATAACAATTTCACTCCCTAGGGTTCGAACCTCATTCACAACGTTTGTCAACCTCAAAGAGAATTCGTTTATGGACTCTGACTCTTCCATAAGCAATATGTCAAATTCTCGTTTGAGTACAAGAACGTTTGCTTTCTTGACGCGATTCTCCCCAATTCTCATCTCCTCCAAAGCCTTCCACACTTCCTTAGCTGTTTGTTTTTCTGCTATCGACATCATAACATCATCCGGGATTGCTTAGGAGATCATAGCTAGAGCCCACTGGTCTATTTCTTTACTTACAGCGCTTTCTCCTTCGATCGCACTCCAAACTCCAATACCACACATCGATATCTTCATCTTAAAGGCCCATACCCCGTAGTTCATGTCTGTTAGCATATGGTACGTGACTGCGAACCCTCCTCTTCCCTGGCTTCAAACAGAAACCGAGCCTTTCATAGGCGCTTGAGCTTCGACCATCGTCGAGCTCTCCACAGATCTCTTCTTTGATGTTTCGTCCACCGTCGTTTGTGAGTATTAGCTCTGATACCACTTGTTGGATCTAAGTATAATTTATAGAACAATAATAGAGAAAGATCAATAGAACCGAATAATTTTCTTGGTTTATTTCATGCCTATTTAAAGAAGACCAACTACGCATATCAAAGGTAAAATAGGAAAAGGAAATACACGACAACTAATTGAATAGGAAACAAAAAACCTGCCTAGCCTATGACTTGGTTTGCACGGCAAGCAACTTGCATGCCAAGTTTGCTTAGCGTGCAAGTCAAGTCTTTTTCTTTTATTTTCTTACGTTATATATTGTAGAGATTATTAGCAACACATATGTGTACTAATGGACATGCCCATTGATTTACCCCTTGGAATGTCATCCCAAAGAGTTCATACACGAAAAGAAAGAATAATCTTATTAATGGTCGCGCATGTATCATGTTTGCTATCTTTAATAAGGGCAGCAGACCATGTGTGCCGCTCTTTTTAAGAGCCGTGTGCTAATGACCGTGTTTGGGAGGCATCTGTCTTTTACTAAGAGCAACACACAGTATGCTGCCGTTTACTAAGAGCAACACTATTTCAATTAAGGGCATATCTTCCTGTCTTGCACAGATGTTGCTCTCTAATGCTCTCTTTGAGATTTTAATCGATTTTCCTCCTAACAAAATTTACAATCTAATATTGAATAATGTGAATTAAAAATTAGTTTATATAATAAGTTTATTTTTAAGTGGATCGAATATTATACATTAGTATCAGAGATTGGTCTCTCTATCAACAATCCTACGTGCCATTTGTTTCGGGCCCGAGATTCACAATTACTGCAAATCCCTTAATTCGTTTTTCTAATGAATTTGAGCTCACTTGTATCAGTGTTGAGATTTTAGCCTTTATTGTGTGCTTAATGAGTGATAAATAATGACGTAATAGCATCCATTATGAATGTGGTCCTAGGAAACACATAATAAGTACATTGAACATGACAAACAGACAGACATAGATGGTCTTGCAGTAAATTTAGAGTCTCCCATGCATGACAAAGGAAGCACTGTACGTGTATTTGTATTTCCACATATCATTGAAAATTGAATAGCAACAACAAAATCAGAATCCATTGAAAATCTATTGGTTTCCTGATACTGCCAAAGTTTTCCAGAATCCTATTAATCGACATCTCCGCATTCATCGAATTTTTGAAACCTTCCATTTGAATTCAATCCTCATAGCTTCAATAATCTATGATTTATCTTCCAATTGTAGCTTTAAAAAAAATTAATTAATTAATTAATCTTCTGTTGCTTTTCTGACTAATTTACCGACTCCCTCTCCGTCGCGGCAAATTTAGCTTCATTAGTTCAACCATTACAGCTCTAAATTGACGTGTTTGATTATGCACATGAAAATTTATAGTATTAAATGTTTGTAGATACACAGAATGTTGACATGTTATTGGTTAGTTACGGGGTGATTGCCTCATCATCAAACTAGTATAGTTTTGTTGTTGCGAGATACAAAGAAAAATTAACCGGCCTAATAATTGCCTAATCATGTCATTAATCATCCTAGCTAGCTAATCCTATTAATCCAGCCTGTTAAAGTATAACATTATCCCCATTGCGTGGCAATAATGGACCAAGATGGTATAAATATGGGTGTAACTAAAGAGGGGAACCAAGTTTGATACCATGATAAATTTTGATCTATTTAGTTCAAATTTATTATTTAAGTTGATCTCCCAAATCATATCTTTAAAATTGAAGATTTCATCCAAACAACCACATTCAAATCATTATTTACTTAATCCCTCTATGACTTCATCCCTTTAGGTCCTAAGATATATATGACTAGTTAAGAAGTACATAACTGATAGTGTTTTAAAAATCGGTCTAGATAGAAATTTCAAGACTTGCTTTTCATATAATTGTGGGATTTAAGTCTGTGGAGCCGATCTAGGCGAGTGAATGCGGATTAAGCTGATAAATCTAGGAGATCTAGGCGATTTTTTTTAATTTCAAAAACTAAAATAAATTATGCTGATCAATTATTGTATTATTTTATCGATATGAATTTAATAGTGCTGACTCCTCTCATGTGTCGCCCAATCATGTGCATTGTCAAACCCTGAGGAGGAAATAGAAACCGCTGAGTTAATGCATGCAGAATCAATACCCTCAACAACACCGACCAAGTATCGCACATCGGGCATGTTAGACCATACCCTTTCACATATCTCTCTTTTCTTCTCTCTTTCATTATTTTAAGAGAACTTCTGACATTTCCTTAAAATAAGAGCGTGTGTGATATGCACATGATCATTTTCTAAATTTTAGTAAATCAAGTGGTTTAAAAATGTTATTTAGGACAAATTTGTCACTTTTAGAATTTTGGAGGCCATGTGAATTGCACATGATCTCGAACATCATCTTTTCCACTAATTTGAAAATTGTTAAGTAGGGATGATCACGGTTCGATTTTGAATTGGTTTGGGTCAGTTTTAAACTTCGGTTTTTAGAAAATAAAAATTGAAATCGAATCGACGAAATTCGGTTTGGTTTGTTATAAACCTAATTTCATAAAATTTTCACATTTCATACCATTTTGACTTATTACTTGACTTATCGGTTGTCGATTGAATTTATTTTGATCTGATTTTCATTAAATTCTCACATTTGGGACCGATTTTGACTTATTAATTTACTTGTTTTTGTTGACCCAATTAATAAGGATCGATGACTTAAAACGAGCCACATGTCCAAATAGAGATTGGTTTTCAGTTCAATTCAATTTGGTTTTTATCAGTTCTCATTTTATAAATCAAAATTGAACTGATAAGTTTCGGCTTGATTCGGTTTTGGACTGAATCAAATATATTCCTTTTTACTCGGTTATTTCTCAACTCAGTTTAGTTCGATTTGATCAGATCGGTTATTTTTTGATACCCTTGTCGTTGTGGGTAACAGGATAAATTGACGAAAAAACTGATCAGTTGATAATACAGAATATCAACTGATCAAATTGAAATCTAACCGTGGCAACATGATTTTGATTCACAGTAAAGTTAGACAGTAATATGGAATTACTCCAAATTTAAGAGAAAAGAAAGCAGGAATAAGTTTGGTATTGAACTGAAACACATAACCACTCGTAGTCACATTAATTCTCCGTCCCTGTTGTGACGACTATATATGCTAAATCAAACATCCTACTCACTCTCGTCTCCTTTACAAGTTTTTGTTGGATAAGTTTCTTCGTTTCTATAATTATTATTTATTTCTAGGAGATTGGAAGAAAAACTTTACAAGAATCTCTGCAAATTTGGTACGTACGACCATATAATGACCTAATGACGAACGCACTCTACTCCTATAACCTTCTCTTTGGGAGCGTGTATTAACTGTTGGAGTGATATGGTTCTGTCGGGGGCACACGTGCCAGGCAGAGAGTGTGAATGTAATGATAGACATAAGAGTACTGTTTGTTATATGAAAGTGAGTTGACACACTTTTTTGTCACGCTTCACTTGCACCTTTATGTTCCGACTAGTTGGACTACAATTGCATATGGGCGCAAATTCACCCTCAATTCTATTCTATACATGATGTTGAAAGAAAGATATTAACTTAATTTTTAAGTTATAATTCTCTTTTTTTAGGGTTTAGGGCTAATTTTAGGTTATAATTGTCTGGTTTTAGGTTTATATCATTTATCTTAACTATAGTTTTATCTTGTATTATTTTGATCTAAACGTAAAACTAATTGAAAAATGTAATTTAAAACTTATTCAGCAAAAGTATATCTAAAATTATATAAAACTTAATTTTAACATAAACCAATTTTTTGTTGTCAATGGTACACTCTGAGCAGTCGTCCATAAAAGTGAAGCAATTGATTTAAGTCCACTTATAAAATAGGATTCGAGTATGATAAAAAATGCCTAAAAATTAAATATTTTAAGCTCATATAAAAAATTAATGCTCAAAATAATTTATATTATTTACTTTTACTTTAGGCTTAAAGAATAATTGAAACGGCCATGTTCAACAGTTTGAGGTACACACTTACTCACAAGAGGTCTTGAGTTTGTACTTTCCTCAGTGAATGGGATGAATAAGAAAATGATATAATTATTTAAAAATAAACATAAAATAATGTTTGTAAAGTTAATAAATCATTTAGTACTAAACTAAATTGGCTATTTTCAATTTTTGTTAATCTAAATGAACGTACTACATCGATTTAAATAAAATCAAACTTACCACATAGTGTCTTGGTTTTGGCTTGTGAATTTTGTTATCAATTTAGAATGTTTTTTTAAAGTATATTATTGCGAAATTTAAATTCTGACCCAACATCACATGTCACGCGTTTATACTTGAGTAAGAAAAATTAACCATATTGTGAAGTAATAAAAAATGGGATTTCATTATTAAAGAAAAAGGAGGAAGTAATTTTCGATTTTGAGTAGGGCAGAAGAAGTCCTTGGAAGATAATGTTTAGTTTGTTGATGAGCCAGCACTCATTATTGCTCAATGGCTCGTTTTGTAATTTGACATATATGTAATGCGACATTTACAAGCTGGTACTTAGTATATTATAATTAATTATAGTTTTGAATTGAAATGAAAAACTAGTTCACGTGCAAGATGTTGTTGTACCTCTGTTTCATATGATGAATAGCCTTTAAAAGACCCCAATCAATCCCTCCTTTCAACAACCCCAACTCCAGCAGATTGAGAGAGAAAAGCGAGGATGGCACTCGAAGCTCCGATTTTCAGTCAAGACCCATTTGGCTACAACTTGCTGGGATGCGGAGGGGCGAGCAATTGGGTCCTTGAGGAAAAAACAGTAATCTCTTTTCTCGAGAACCAAACAGAAAATCCCAATAATTGCAATCCCATGGAGCAAGCGCCGGCTGCAACAAAACGACGGCGTCCTCGGAGTAAAAAGAACACGGAGGAGATTGAGAAGCAGAGGATGACCCACATTGCGGTGGAGCGCAACCGGAGGAAACAGATGAACCACTACCTCTCCGCCCTTCGATCTCTCATGCCCCAATCCTACGTCCAAAGGGTATTTTCCATGTCAATTCGTTTCCTTTCAAATTATGTGTGTTTAATTGACTTGTTGTTGTACAGAGTGATCAAGCGTCAATAGTGGGAGGAGCCATTAATTTTGTCAAGGAGTTGGAGCACAAGCTGCACTCACACAAGCAAGAGCAATCGTTGTCGGAATTTTTCACATTTCCGCACTACATGTCGTGCCACGGGTCGGACGTAGAGGTGACCATGGCGGATAGTTACGCAAACCTTAAAATAAGGTCGAAACGACGTCCCAAACAGCTCTCCAAGGTCGTTTCGGGGCTGCATAGCCTGCGTCTCACAACTCTCCACCTTAGTGTCGTCACTATTGACCAGACTGTTCTCTATACCCTCAGTCTCAAGGTGTGTTTAATTTATACATGAAATCCATTCATATAATTAACCTCAAAATTAGTAGTTGATTGGATATGTCATGCTCGTGATTGCAGGTTGAAGACGGCTGCTCCTTAAATTCGGTTGACCAAATTGCTAGAGCAGTATCTGACATGTTGGGTATGATCAGGAATGTACTTAATTGAGTTCAACATTTTCTAAACCGGGTTATATATGTGTAACGGTTCAATCTCCATCGTTAAAATTACTATATGTAATTTTTATTTCAATAGACATTGGAATTATATATATATTTCAACACTCGTCACTATATACTACGTACAATTACTTGACGTGTGACTTCTTGCATTCAACTCACAATATATGTAAATCAAAGAGTACATATGCAAGTAAAATTGGGATACTAGGGGCGGATTAAGTGGGGGCAAGAGATACAGCCGCGCCCTTAGCCTAGGAATTTGGGAATTGCCAATATGAAAATATATTTTGAAGTTGTATATGTCACTCCTTAAATTTAAATATCTATAAAAGCTAATACCAAAAATATTAATTTCATCAAGACGGAAGTGCAATTTTGCCTTGCTATCATTGATGATATGGTTTCAAATCTTCGCATTGTATAATTTTCTTAGAAAATAGTTTTCTTTATGAAATTTTAATAATTTGTCTTCTCTAATTCAATAATTATTATTATACTTTTTTACATAAAACACATTTTTATCGTTTCGAATTCACGGTATCCATTGTTTATTTATTTATTTTTTTATTTTGGACCTATATTAGTGAATACTACTGTCTTCTTTTCAAAAGTAGGAATTTAAACAAACCAAATTTAGTCCAAATTAGTTAAGCTCGACTTGCATAGAAAAATCAAATTCGAATACGACTTAACTCGAAAAATTGCTTGGCTCAGATTCTATATTTAAACTCGAGTTTGTATAAAAAAAAATGTAAGCTCGAATCTTGTTTAATTTGCTAGTTTTGCAGAAAAGTTGAATTGCTTTCGATAGTTTTAGTGTAACGTCATACATTTATACAATACTACACACACTTGATTCCGCAAGCAAATATCCTTGGGAAAAGAATACATGTTTAACTTTGATACACACAAATATCAACTTAAATTTTCAACCCACCCAACTTGACATTTTTCTCATATTTAGTCACGATTTATAAGCACTTAAATAGGCAAAAATGGCAACTTGAATGCACATGAAAAGTAAAGTTAATATTTGAGTGTATCAAAATTATAAACATATTCTTTTGGGCGTATCAATTTGTCATTTGCCCACTATCATATATTAATGCTAATTATATATACAAGTTACCTCATAAATCATGGAAGGAAATTATGGACAAGAAAAATGAACAAAGAATCAAGTCATGTTTCTTGCATGATTTCCAAGAATCACAACCCCCCTACTCAAGTTAGAGCACGAATGCTAACAATGTCACACTTGCCAATAAGGTTATGAAAACGGTCCCGTCTGAGTCCTTGGCGAAGATATCAGGGACATGTCGAGAATGTAGTGCATTAGCTTAAAGTTGTTGGTGGAAAAATGTCAATCAATCTCGATGCGCTTGTTTTTCTCTTTGGTACTGAAGTACTTGTTCTTGTGCTCCTTAATCTGTTGTATATAGGAAAGGTCTCAACATGTGATGATGACATCGTCGACATATATGAGCACTATAACAAAACATCCAATACTTATGAGGGAGAACAATAATCCACGTTAGAGGGCCTGTATCTAAGAGTCTTAATCGACTTGATAAATTTGTGGTACTAGTTCAGGGAAGCTTGACACAAGCCATATAAGGAATTGTGCAACTGATAGATGCGACCCCTTTTTGGAAAATTTTTGCGGTATCTTCAGGTGGACTTATTCGTGTAAGCCATCATGCAAAAATGTTTTATTGAAGTCAAGTTGGTGTAATGGCCAATTGTTGATAGTTGCGGCAACAAATAAGCAATATGCAGTGGTTATCTTAGCGATTAGGGAAAAATCGATTGTGAAATCCACTATATCAACTTGTGCATATCATTTGGCAACAAGATGTGCCTTAAAATGCTCAAGAGGAACCATTTAGAAAATATTTGATCTTATACACCCGTTTGAAGTCCATCTCCTTCCCGAAGGCATGGGAGTCAAGCTCCACTTTTTGTTTGCCTATAGGGCGGAAGTTTCTTAACTCGTGCAATCCTTTTATTGAGCATGCTTAACTCCATATTTAAAGTTACTAGACTCATCCATTGAGAAGATAATTCCCAACAAAGCATAATGAGTATATGAAAATCATTTTTAATAAACATTTTTTTAGTGAGGAGATATATAGTCGAGTTTGCTAAAGGTGGTGCAAAATGCAAAACGAGGTTAGGCGGTGAGATCGACGGCATCATTGTACAGTCGTAACCGGTGAGCCGTTTAGACACAGTACAAGTGTGTTTGTCACATAGAGGGGTCAACCTTGTGGCTCTCTCTTCTTATATCACATCATTACAACCTTTAATATAGGCATCATTGACGCATTAGAGTGAATTGGAGTTTATGTGTGTGTCAAACACAAGGTAATGATATGATGAAGGGTCACAAGATGTGTCTCGTGTGTTATCGTCTGGAACCATGCACTAATCACCGGGATACACATTTTCCCCAAATTTTTTGTCACATAAGATCACAATGGCGGGTGTTTGAATGTTGTAAATACGATAACCTTTTTGGCCGTTTGGATAACCCATGAAGATATTTGGACGAGAGTGTGGAACAAAAAAATTAATTAAATATTAAAAGCCACAACTTTTCTAATTGGGTTAGGAGAGTGAATTAGGAAAGATTTCCTATTGTACAAGGATTTATGATAGGTTTCCTAATGTGCAAAGGAATTAGAAAATCAAGGGTATTTTCTATTTTCCCTAGTCTTTCACTATAAATACATGTACTTGTAACCCCAAAATAATTCATGAGTTAAGAGCAATAATATGAGAGTAGTGTGGCCATGGACGTAGGCAAATTGTCAAACCACGTAAATCCTTGTGTTCTTGTGTGATTGTTCTTTATTTCTCTTGGTTACTTTTGCTAGAGGATTGTTCCACGTTGTTATATACTCCAAAAACTGGTATTAGAGGCAGGTTCGTGGCAAGTGGGAGCAAAGGTGGACCGGCCTTACCAAGGAATAGCACACTACAAGAAAAACCCACATACAAATTAAACCCCACATCTGACCCAAAAAACTAGTCTAGTGGGTCTTGGGTTTAATAAGTATATAAACTCTCCTTACACCCCGTACATATCCGATGTGGGACCTAGACTCACATGTGGAATTCTAATGATCTTCCCCTCCACGTTGAGCCCCATCACATCGGGTTGCTCCCCCTAAGCCCAAATCACCTTGCACCCTCACCCGCTAGCCCATCTGGCAATCCTGACCTGATCAATCATGATTCTCTAGATCCTACTGGCCCACTTGGCTTGATCCCCACCATAAGATCCACTGGTATGCCGGCCCGATGAGATCTGTGCAAACCTGCCTCTAATACCACTTGTTGGGGAGAACCGGGTCTTACCAAGGAGGAGCACACTACAAGGAAAGCCCACGTACAAATTAAAGCCCACATCTGACCCAAAAAACTAGTCAAGTGGGTATTGGGTTTAATAAGTATATAAACTCTCCTTACACCCCGTACATTTCCGATGTGGGACATGGACTCACATATGTAATCCTAACGATACACTTACCTCCCCTAGGTACGCAAAATTATAACTTAAATCACTCGAAATATGAATGTGATTTGTTAGGCCCCTTAAGTTACCAAACGTCTCAAGCTATCCCGTTCCGTTAACTTTTTTGAAAATTCTGTTAACTTTTTTTGGAAATGACGAAAATATACTTGTATTTAAAAAATTAAAAAATATTTTAAACTTGTTTTTTAAAATATTTTTTTTGAAACAAACAATAAAAAACTATTTTTATTTTTTATTTTTTAATATTTAAAAAATATATATTTGAAATGAAAACAGGTTTCAAACATTGTTTATTTAAGTTTTTATACTAAAATAAGTTTTTATTATTTATTTTATAAAAATTATGTTTTAAAAAAATTAAATTTTTTTTAGATACAATGATATTTTCGTCATTTCAAAAAAGTTAACAAAGTGGGGCAACTTGGGATGTTTGGTAACTTAAGGGGCCTCATAAATTATATTCATCTTTTGGGGATTTAAGTGACAATTTTGCATACCTAAGGGGAGGTAAGTGGAATCATCCCAAAGAAAAAATATTGAAAATCGTGTATTCAATTAGGATTTTAATAGATTTGAGAAATCTTTCTAAGTCTTGTTGTATTCAATCATGACTTTAAAAATACTTTTAAACTCTTGTAGTATTCAATTATGACTTTAAAAATACTTTTTAAATTTGATGGTATTGGAAAAGTTAATGACTTTGAGAGATTTTAATAAATGGATGACT
>JAYMTP010006880.1:0-11591 GCA_036897365.1 Geranium brycei | reverse complement strand
CAGTGTTGGTTGGCTACTCTGATTTAGATATGACAGGAGATGTTGATAGCAGAAAATCCACCTGAGGTTATTTGATGACATTTGCAAGTGGATCATTTTCTTGAAAGTCGAAATTATAAAAGTTTGTTGAACTTTGTACAACATGGGTTGAATACATTGCAACAATAGAAGCATGTAAATAGTTGTTGTGGATGAAGATATTCATAGGGGAGCTCGGTTTCAATCAGCAACGTTACGTGGTTTATTTTGATAACTAAAGTGTGATCCACTTGAGCAAGAGTTCTACCTTTCATGTGAAGTTGAAACATATTGATGTGAGATACTATTGGATCTGAGATACACTAGAAGACAAGTTATTTGAGATTGGGAAAATACATACAGATGATAATGGTTCTGATATGTTCAGAAAGGTAGTAGCAAGGAAGAAACTTGATGTGCGTCGTAAGATCTTCGGGATAGCGATGGCCTCCACTTAGTTGAACAAGGGAGATATTTGTTGGGCTTTTATACAATAACTGGAGGCCCAAAGCCCATGTGGTAAATAGTCCACATGGAGAAGAAACCCTAATTTTTCTCCTACAAAAAGGAGGCAATAGAGAGGAGAATAATAGAGAAAATTTTCTCAATTCAAGAGAGTAAGAGAGAAAAACGAGCATAAATTTCTGTTGTTTCGGGTCCGTCCAGTCAAGTTCAAGATTCTGATCGGAGATTGATCCACCGTTGGATCGTGTTGATTTTTGGACAGAGCGTTCGGGAGACATAGTATTATATTCTGACATTTGGAATTTGTGTTTGGATGTCTTATTGATTTGATATGATTTTCCAATCATGTGTCACCAATTCGGTGGGTTTCTCCACTCTTCCTTGTAATTAGAGATTGATCCAAGATTGTTTAATCTTGAGATAGTGAGAGAACTTTTTGTACCCATTATATTGATAGGGAAGATTAAGTAGCCTCGAGGGTCCCGTTTTTCTTCCTCTCTCGTGTTGAGGAGGTTTTCCATGCTAAAACTGTGTGTGCTACTTGTTTTCTTGTTTGCCATGTTTATTCTCTTATTTGATTTGTTCTGATAGATTCCTATCATATTAGCACAGGTGTGGAGAATTATTTAATTTCGTTGCATCCAATTATACAATTGGATTTGTTTTTCTCCCAACATAGTATGCAACACATAACTAAGATCACGAAGGAGAATTTGCATGTAGCTCAAGACAGAATTAAGGCGCAAGTAGATGATAGAAGGTTAAGCTTATTGCTGGATTCTATGGTTTTAGTGAGATTACAAAGAAGTTGGGAAATTTATCTTACAGACTCAAACTATCTGAAAGCTAAAAAGATTACCTTACGTATTTGTGAAAGAAACAAATGGGAAGGAGAAATGTACTCATATCACAACTGGTAGAAACTATTGGAGCTGTGCTTCAAGAAAACGTGAAAGTGAGTTGACTCAACCCTACAACTCGATAGACCCTTTAGACGAAAAGGTTTGTAATCTTTTGCATTATTAACTATTGGAATTGAGTGTGGTTGTGTACTTCCCACTCTTAAGGTTGGGTTGTATTATTTTGGTGTTCAACATATCCAAAGGGTTTTATCGACTGAATTGAGGTAATTTTGAGTTGCATTTTACCGACCTCGCCAAACAGAAGTTGTCGAAGCAGTGTTTCTTCATTCAGACTATGTCGCGTCTACTAAAGAAGATAGTCGTCAACTATTTTGCATAAACGAGGAAGAGTGAGGCCATCGTCACTCGATTTTTAAAAAGTTTAATTTTCTTAATTTATTCAGGTAAATTTGATTCCATATTACTTTTAACGTCCGACGGTGAGATATAACAACAAAAACAAAAAACTTACCGTAATCACACGATGAGTTCTAGAATTCGCCGTAATGACATGATTGTTGTGCATATTTAACCATGATAACATAAAATTAACCCAGAAAAAGAATAGAAATACATTACTAAAAAGTTAGATGATTCAAACATTATATTATCTACAAGAAATCGAAACTTTAATTAAAAAGAAATGAGCAAGAATAATAAGGTTCAATAGATAAAAGGTTAGATTTGGTTCACCCGTTGCCTTGCTTCAACAAGCTAATAGTAATGACCAACCCTACCAGTACCAGAGGTTATATACGAAAATATGTCATGTTTATATTACTACAGATCCATATCACGCCCCTTGCCCTTGAGGTTGGACACCACATTATGAATGAAGAATTTGACCCAACACAGCCAGCAACAACAAATTGGTGTTAAGAACAAAACCCTACACATATCCAGAAGCTAAACGACCTTGGCAGCTCGGTTAATCTTTTACATTGCATACAGATGGCATCTACAACTAAAAGACCAACTTTGCTTTCAAAGTTTGTCGAACAGGCACCTTCGAATAGATACGGCAAATTCACTCACTTTGTTTGGATGAAGAACAACTGCGCATAGTCCAATACAAACAGCTATGGTGGCGAAGACAAATATGGTTGGACGAGCGCCGAAGAGTGATCCAGAAACCACACCAACACATGGCTTCCTTGGCCATTCCTTAATATGGTTCATATTCATGACAACTTCTCTGTTTAACAAAGGGACAGTTTCACTTCTATCAGTTGAAGCTAAACCCACCACCCGCTCCAACTTTTCACTTGACTGCATATGCATATCCTGCAAAACATATATCGGTGATTATATAATGGATGAAATGAACAAAATGGAAGTAAACCGCGTAATGAAATATAACAATATCAGCCACTGTAGGGCTTGTTCTAAGCATCTTGAAAGTTAATCCCATAAAATTCAAGATAGACCTATATAGTTTATACTTCCAATGAATTAATCGAGTAATGTATGGCAGAGGAAAAACGTAAAAGACATTTACACAGAAGGCAGCGAACAAATACAAAACAGGAACATGTGACAAATTCAAAAGGATAATATAAGAGAGATTTCAGACAATTAGAAGTTCCGCATTCTGGAAGTCAAGACCATAAAAATACAGAACTTGAACCAAATGAACCTACTAACCTGATTAAAAACTGGAGCAGCAGAAGGCATACCATGCTGGGGAAAACTTTGTGGAACAAAATCCTTCCCCGATTTGGGGCTTCCAGGGTGCAGGTTTAAATTACTACTTTCCTTATTTTTTTTATGAATAATATCTTTTGCACTATCTATATACATCAGTAATAGTCGCATATCAGTGTGACTGGAGGCACTAGCTGTGCTGTTTAACTCCGTGTCATCCATGAAAACTTTCAAATTTTGTAGAATCTTCTCCAAAGTGTTGATCAACTCGTTCTGTATCAGAAAACGCAACATATAACTGAACCTTTGAATCTGCGAAGAGGTAGTAGTTTGTTGAAATTTCTCCAATTTAGGCTCCTTCAGTAACCATGCTAAATCTAAAATAAATTCAGAGAGTGCCATTTGTCTCATTGCTGAAACCTCGCATGAGATTGATAGAGAGTCGATGGATACGAACTGTGATCCTTGTGAAATCATAGATATGTCAAGTCTCTGCTGTACAATTTTCATTTCTGAACATATTTCTTTGTCTGCGATGAGTACAGGAATGAAGTTTGATAAGCCAGATTCACTCTCTACCTACAAAAGTGATTGGCAGAAATAAAACTAAAATTAAAACAACAATAAATAACCGCTGAAACTCAAAATTTCCCTGCTTCAAAAAAGAAATTTATACAATTTAGTCAATAGTTCTACATGAGGTGAAAAAACTAATCCCAACAAATAAAGATATTATGCACTGATACTATAGACAAAAACAACAAGCAATATTAGTCTATGCTTTGCCACTTGTTGTGGACAACAATACCCTTGAAATGACATCAACTACTCACACATAATACATCACAAGAACGGAATCCCACATACACAAATAGTTTCACCAGTAGCAGCAACTCAAGGATAAGCTTTAAAGCAGATAGGCATGCATGTATCGCATATAACCCTTAAGAGCAACTGCTACAATCACTAGCACAACATAAGATGCAACTGTTAATGTTAAGAAACTATATTAATACACACACACAATTTATTTTACCAGCCGAAAAGACGGATTTGATTTGCACTGCCTCGAATCTATGAAATACTATCGCTCACATAATTCTATTTGTAAACAACTTCTGTCCCCTCTTCTATTATAACTCTCCTCCTCACTATCTTGACCACGGATATTTTATTTATGTTATATCTATTTGTTACTCTAAATGTCAACATGCACAAGGACAAGTGTGAACATCTTTGTATCCCAGAGTTTTGATAAGGAATTTGCATAGTTGACTGAAACTTTGCTTTTGGGAAAGGCTTGGTGTTTGTTGGTAGTGGTTTCATGTGTGTTCTGGATTCAGAAATAGAAAAATGTTTTCAAAAAAATAACACTAAATAGTACTCGCTCACTGCTCAAATAGAAAAAAATGGAGTAGGGATTAGCCAAACCCAACTAATAGATTAACTAATAGCTCAATCAGTCAGTTTTAACAAGTTATAGAGCTTATAACTGACTTTAACATGTGCTCCATCTATAATTAATTCCTCCTCTGATCTTCAGCCAACCTACTTCCCTTATGTTTTTCCAATCCACATAGACTCATGTGAAGAGAATATACCTAGTATGTGAAGGCAAGTGTGTTATATGGGTTCCTAACCCATGTGTCCTTCCGGCGTGGACCACTTGTAGGAAAAATATAACTATATGTGAGAGGTATTTTTTGACCGGCAAATATATGTGAGAGGTGAAAGTTGTCCATGAATCGAGTCCATTAATAAATATAAAATGAAAAAAAAAGTTTGCATATTAGGGAATGTTAAATATAATTCCCACATTGCCCAGATAGAAAGAAGGTAACTTATAAAGGTAAAAATCAAATTCAACTAATAGGTTGACCTTTTAATATGGGCAGCCCAAGTCCTTATATGTATCCAATAAATAATAAATAGCAAACACAAGAGAAACTAATATCCTTCGTGTTCGTACCCAATTTTTTTTGAAAAAGACTAATAGTGGCACATTTCCAAAATGCCTACCTCAATAAATGCAGGACCAAAAAGGCTTGGCGTATGAGGAATATTTATCTTGTATAGCTGATGGCTAGAAATACTACCAGTGCCTTCTTCAGTCTCAGCACAAGAAGTTGCAACACAATAATCATATTCCATGTACTTTTCAGAAAAGGAAACGAGAAACCTGTCATGATGACCAATCTGCTTAATTATAATTTCATAGCAGTTCAGGAATCAAAGAAAGAGATACATTAATGAATTATGCATACATGCAAGTGTCACTGCTGTAAATCTCAATACTTCATCTCATAGATTCCAACAAATTATTTTAACATTTCTATATCAGGGTATAAGGAAACAAAATGCTTATCTGCCAGGTCATGAATAATGATGACTAAATAAATTTTGGGATAAATAAAACTTCTACAGCTATTACTCATCATCACTTTGAATCGATTACTCCCTGGAAAGAATAATAAGTTGATAATATACTTATACAGAGAAAAGAAACTATGAAGGAAAGCGATAATTAACTCACTGGGAAAATATGAAATTATCGTAAGAATATTGGCAGTACTACAAGTTTACTCCAAGTAAACAGTCCATAGTCTTTATATATATTCCCAAGGTATTTTCATGCATACGTGTCTACTCCAGGCACCATCTCATTTGCGTATGGACCAGAGACCACAAGGAGAGGCAAAATACGGGCCACATGCCCAATAATGTCCAGAAGCTTAAATCAACCTACCTCTAATGCTATGTAAATTTTCTAAACCAGAACACATATTTTGGGACGAGCTCCACAACTAAAAGGTCGTTGGGTGTGACTCTTAACTTTATTTTTATCATTTTTCTCTATTTTACTCTACTTTTATTCAATGTAGAACTTTATACTTCAACTGTAATTAAGGAAAGAATTATTCGCCAATTTGGTCTTATGGGTTTGAGAAAGTCAGTTTAATCGTTTAATATCAAAAAGTGATCCAAAATAGCCCTTTTCTGATAGTCAGCCGTTAATTTTGCTAAAACTAATTTTAGGGTGTGTCACTCAAAGATTGTCTTAAATTTGTCACATCAACATATTCAATGATTTGACTAACATTAACTCTCTGCAAGAACTATTTGGCCCACTTTTGAAACTCTGAGACTATATTATGACTAAAATTTTGACTTCCTCAAACTTCAGGGACCAAAATGGTCAACAATCCTTAATATTATCATAAATCATACCCATCCCTTTTATTCTTAAAAGAGTCTTAATGGCAATTTGAAGCACATGCATGACATATAACTAGTTTGCATTGATATATTAATATTACTTTGTTTTACAGAAGGAACCCTAATGTCATTTCTTTTCCTTTTTTACATAATACTAAATAATCTATGATCATAAAAAGCTGATTAACTATGATTTAAAATGATATTGCTTAATATGTTTGGGGTTTATAATTATCTGTTTCTTTCCTAAACCAGGTGACACTTAAATTATTTTTGTTTTCTGGCGGAACAAATGGTTTCTGCTTCAATGATTTGCATACAATACAGGCTAGATTTACATTATTTTTGGTCATTTAGGATTTGGGTTGGTAAAGCTCATGTTCCTTTTGGTCTACCTGCAATGCAATCCGAAAGGATTTTCAGTGTTTCTTAGCAGTGTTCCCCAATTTCTCCCCGAGAACTCGGTAAACTCAAGTTGGCCTTGTTTTGGACCGAGTTTTAAAAATCATTCTCAGTGGTTCAGTTTTACCGAGTTTTCACTAGTCAACTCAGTCAAAGTTGGTAAATTTTTATTTTTATTTTTTACATATGCTTCGAAATTGATCTATAATTTGTGTTTTTGTTTTAAATCAGCAAGTTCTTTGAAAGTATCTTATTTTACTAAAATATTGTTATTTTATTGTCCTTTATATGAATTGTGTATAAATAAATATATATAATACTTAATACAAAACGAGTTTTTCCGATTTCTCCCTGAGGTCTCAGAACTATTTATTTTTAGCCTCATCGAGTTCTCCCCAATCCCGAGTTTTAGAACCTTGTTTCTTAGAATATTCTATTCAACTGTATCAGGTAGAAGCCAGTGGGTTTCAAAAAAGAAAGACAATGAGCTTCGTGTTTTCTATACTATCCCTCCTTTTCTTCAGGAGAAGAACTCCAACAAAAATCACCATTCTACCGACTAAAACAACAAAAGTGCTCGTGTTGAGTGGGATATTGAGGAGAATGGACCTAAACATGAGAAGTCTTAGAACGTGTTAGATAAGCAAGTGCCGCCTGTTTTTCTAAAGGAACATTATTACCCAGGAGACTAGAAACCAACAAGAGAGTTATTGGAAAACAGAGATACTAAGGGCAACCTGTTGCATAGTAGAAGATACAGACTAGATCACACACTTCCAGTCATCGTAAGAGGTTATTAAGAAGCCTTCAATTCACAAAAAACAATATATGTCAGTCAGCCATATACTGGATTTAGATTCTCAAAGTACCATGTGTGTATTCTTTTTCAATTTACTTGGGAGAGGATAATATGTTGATACTGTTAGTATTTTCATCTCTTAAAAAATATGTAACAGGTGACCTTATACGTCCATGACAATGTATATTATGTTTACTTTATGGATGTTATAGATAGTTAGTAATGGCATACCGTGCTTTAGGTTGTAGCAAATTATTTCCACAAGCAACAAACTCCATGGCCTTCCCAGCCTCAAAACATATAGGTTGAACATAGTGCAACCTTGGAGCCTGTGCCTTGACTTCCATCATGGAAGTTCCATCTGTACCCGCCAAGATAGAAATCATATCAAGGTCCAGAAAAAGAATAAAATTAAATTTTCAACAGAAAAGCGAGACTGCCTTACCAGAGAAATCAAAACAACATACTAGGCAACAGGTTTAACACACAAATTATTTAGATCCAAATGTTTTTCAAATGAAAATGTAGCAACCAACAATCCTTCAGAAAATAGCATGTTTTTAAAACATCATGAATAACCACTACAGAGCTGTTCATATTAAATGAGACAATGAAACAGGCCAAGAAAAGAGATGAACATTCATTGTAGTGAAATGTTAAGTATCAACTTACTTTTCATAACTTGAAAGGCCATATTGTTTAGATGAACAAACATATTGCCTTTTCCAGATAGCAAGCTTCCAGGAGCAACAACAAAGTCTTGCACGTATGAAACAGGATCTTCATATAACTGTTCAAAGGACCCAAGCAGTCAAGTTAGACAAACTCTGTTTAAAATACAAACATTTTAAATGCACTGAAATTTTATTGCTATATAAACTAGTACAACCCATGGCTAAGTGTCTAAAAAGGTAAATTTCATCCCTGTCAAGGGTCATATATTTAACGATAGCTATATGTGCCAAATTTTAAAAACCACGCACCAAGTTTATAAAGCCTTGCAGAAACCATAAGACTGGTTTTGTTCATTGCCAGTATAGTAGCACAACAATTTAGGCTAGCAGAACAATGTAACAAACATGTCATTGCCCATAAAGAATAAATATTCTGATTTCCTCACTATTTAATGTGTATGTAACTAAAAAGTGAATGGCAAAATAGCGTAATCAACAACTTCTAATCCAGTGATAATAACCAGAATATAACAACAAAGTAACATAGATACTGGAGCTATTAATTACATAGCATTATGTTTAGTAAAGAGACTCAGCATAAAGAAAACCAGCCAGTGAAACTAATACCTTTGCCCACATTAACTTTGGCATTGCAACAAAAACGGTAAGAATAATACATCCAGGGCGGATGTATCCCTCCAACTCAACAGGCATGTTGCCCAACCAATGAAATATCTGTAAATCCATTTAGCAGCATGTTAATCTACTTCTGATATATCTGGTGGAAATAATTATTCTCCTTTTAATACTAAACTGTAATAATAATCTTTTATATACTTGTTGCCGAAGTCTTCTAGGGAACTCTGCAGGATTCCAATCATATAGCTTGAATGAGATTCGGCCTGTAGGGCACTGCAATAAAAGAGTGATCAGTATGCATCAAGCATGTCTGATACATAAAAGGGTAATGCAGTAAACAAAACACTAAACAGAAACCTACCGGGGATGAGTAGGCATTCTTGCTATCCCAATTGGAAGCAGAAACAGAATTGTTGAAATTATCTTTCGGTCCATCTATTCGGGTTTCAACAGAAGCCCCAAAAGATACAACGCTGTCACTATTCTTGGAATCTGGAGCTGAGCACAAGTTGGATATTTGTCCACTTTCAGACTCTACCAATGCTTCTTTCTCTGCTATCTGGCTACTCAACACTGAACTGCCTGTGGCGCAGAGAACCTTTTTTTAGCTTGGTGTTGTGTTAAAGATCATAAGGTATAATCTATCCAACCCTACATACCACATTGAATTTAACGATTCATATACCTTTCAAAGACTCTTCACCATCACCATCATCACAAACAACCAATTCGGTCTGCGAGCTCTCACCTGCACCCTTGGAATCAACAGACTTTCTCCGCCGCCTGTTGTTGTGGCGCTCAAGTTTTCTTCGACAACTCCGTTTACCTTCATCGAAATCTGGCAGAACATGAAACCTGCCAAACAAGGGCCACATAAGCAATAACTAGAAGTACAATAATAATTTGGTCCTGCGTGCTCATCAAAGCAAAGGCACCTAAATTAGACCCTCTTTCTGGCTTACCTTCCTCGGGGATTTACATATACTCCAGTAACAAGTCTCATACAGGAACTCCAAAATTATTGGAATTGATGGGGACAATGTTGAACACATACAGCAACACATAGGATGATGTAACTATGTTAAAAAAATGTGTAAATTTGAGGTGTAAGCAATAGAGAATTGAGCTCACTTGCCGCACTGTTGACAGTATCTCTTGCTCTCTCCATCAATAACGACAACAGTGGCATTAGCGCATCGCAGACAAACCCTATGCCTGCGATGATAACCTTTCAACTCGCTGATATCGGCCTCGCAACCAAGCACCTGACACCGCGCCTTCCCGCCGGAAGCCCGCGCCGTCCGGGAGCGCTTCTTGGCGGGACCGCCGTTCTCCTTGTGCGCCTCCTCCTCCTCCTTGAGCATTTCGTCGAGCTCCGGGCACGCGCAGGGGATCACGCCCGCCAGGAAATTGGAGCAGGTGAGCCTCGGGTCGCGCTTCCGCACCCGATCCTGAGGTGAATTCTCCTGCGGGATCTCGTCCTCCGGCGGCGGCGGAGGAGGAGGAGCGTCGAAGGTGATGGGGATATGATCGTCGACGGTGAAGTCGAGGAGGTCGCCCCAGTCCCAGAGGGCGGAGGAGGGGTCGTCGAGCACGGCGGAGCTGAAATCCATGGAGGGTCCTGGTGGTGGTGGTTCCATTGAGGAACCAGATTGGAGAGAGAGAGAGAGGTAAAATCAATCAATCTAGGTCGAGAATTGGTGGAGTTTGGAGAGGGACGGTTCACCAAAAGCCGGAGCTGGTGGTTCGGTAGTGGTGGTGGTTGGGTTTTGGTTTTGGTCCAGACTCCAAGTCGCCGCTAATTTTGCTTCTCTTCTAAAACAAATTATAAAAATCAAACAACAAAATGTCGACACCGAATATTTTGAACTGTCTCTCTGACGATTTCGACGTCGATAGGGTCGCGTGTACGCACGCGCCTATTCCAAGCTTATGAAAACGCAAGATGAAAAGAAAATGTATTTTATCCAAAGATATTAACAAATTGATACACTCAAAAAAACACGTTAAAAACTTAAAAACGCGTTTTTAACTTGATAGACTCAAGTATTAATTTAACGTTTTTGTGCACTATTTTTATAAAATTTAGTCACAATTTGAAAAACTTTAGTAGGAAAAAGGTGGAAATTGGGTATACCGAAAAGAGCAATTTAGACTTTGGCGTACCTATATTAGAATGACAAAGTTTTAGGTGTACCTAAGTGTTATTTTTGTAGGAAATGTATACTAGGTCAATCACATTTATATGCATTTACGTTACATCGTTTATTAGCAATAAAACGGTATTTTTATTATCATCGTGTTGTGATAATAAGTTAAGCATTAATTTCGTCTAAAGTTATCGAGAATGTCATCACTGATAGTAGAATCTTAGACATTGCAAGAAATTATACTTAACAGGTCCATGGTCAAATGCAATATAAAGCGACCAGTATGAGGTTGACTGATGATCAAGCTCTACGAATCATAGGTGACGCGCCCGGCAAGTACACCGGTCGTTCCAAGTAATTTCGGGAGTATTACGTCCCAGAGTTATCGATCCCACAAGGAGAGTGTTTGTCTAGCAAGCGTGAACACTAGGAGCTTAGGACCACTATGTGGGTCTGGTCGGTTTTGAAAAGGTGGTGGTGAGAAGAAAATCAAACAAGCTCACGAAATATGCAAATAATAACACGAAAAACCAATTATTATCAAGGCGATCGGGGAGGCGGGATTTCGAGGGATACATAATTTAGCCAATTTTAGCGGATTTGATTATTAATTATGGGAAAGCAAATTTAAGAAACAGAATTAAGTGTTGAGAATTTCAGACCTATCCCAAACATATCTTTG
>JAYMTP010006879.1:0-11593 GCA_036897365.1 Geranium brycei | reverse complement strand
TAATACCCTTTCTGCCATTTATTTAATTAACTTTTAATGAAATTAGCCTAATTATTATGACCATTAATTACTATCATCCTATAGATAATAATAATTCTTATATTCTTTGGTAAAACATGGTTTTTATTAGAGTGCATCCCAAAAAAAGCTACACTTTTAGTTTTAAAGAAAAAGTAAGATGACTGTACTGAAAATTGGGCTTAAGACCTCTCCTACATAAAAGGGAACTCTAATTTTATCATTTGGCTCTCATGTCAAGAGAGACTTAAATTGAGGTTCATGTATCTAAATATATATTTTTGACATACATGTATCTAAATGTTAGTTTCAATAAAAAAAAACCTAATTTTGAATTTAGAAAAGTACTCTCTCTTGAGTATGGGAAAGACAAAATAGTTTCAAAGTTTCATACTATTTTTTGAACTCAAATCTGATCATTTTGCAATGAATGATAAGCATTTCAATACAAATCTAGATATCTATGAGTAAACTTAATGCATTAATTGAGTTGAATCTCCTTTTCCATTTTCTTTGTACTTGTTTTGCTTTCAGATTTTTCGTTTTCCCATCTTGAGAATTTAATTATCTCTTTTTGATAAAATTGTCTTTTGCTGATAAAACAAACTAAATTAAATTAGTCTTAATAAAATTTATTTCAACGTGCTAGAACAAGTTGAAGAAAAACAAATGGTATATGTTAAGATTCATGTGCGGAACCTTCTCATTACTATATCATTATTATTATCATACGTCCACTCATTTCCCTCATTTCATGTTTCACACGTAATTGCATTGAATTATATATTATGTTGTCTATAAAGCCGGGCCACGTTTTGTTCGTGTGAACATTAAAATGAAACGATCCTTGCACAATTGGAGAAAAAAATAGTATTGAATTGATTTGCACGTGATTTGATCGGAAGTAAAGTGTTAAATAAAATAGTGGTTGGCTTATTATACCATTAACAAAGAAGCGACTAATTCTCTTCTCTGCCAATAATACATGTTTAAATTTGACAATTGACATTCCCCTCTGTAGCTAGTTTGATATTTAACTTATGTTAATGGGCAGTGTTTGGAGCATGTGATAAAAAGATGTTGTCCTGTCCACGTGGGCGTTGCATGTATACATTTAAGTGTCATTCAAAGACAAGGTAGATGATGATTGTTGCACCAACTGGTCATGCCCACCCTATAAACATGGAACCTCCACATCTATCTATTCTACTATATGTGCAGGTGCAAGTGCAAGTTCAACACCCATCTCTCTCTTTAAACTATTTGGATCAAGAAAGATTCATAGCATTTTCCGGCAAGAATGGGGTTAGGGAAGAATGTAGGAAAGTATGAGGTTGGGCGGATCATTGGAGAAGGCACTTTTGGCAAGGTTAAGGTGGCACGCGACGCCAAGGATGGTCGCAGCCGCCAAGTTGCCATCAAGATCATTGACAAGCATATGGTCAAGGAGAACAATCTCAAGCAGCAGGTCAGTTTTTTTAGCTACAATTCTCTCATTCATTTCTAACATTATCATTATGATTTCTGATGCAATGCAATGCAACGCAACAATGGCAGGTCCAGAGAGAAATAACAACTATGAAACTCTTGCGTCACCCCAACATTGTGCAAATACACGAGGTACGCACTCTATTTCTGTTGCCAGCCAAACCAGCTAGATAGAGTTGGTCTTTGTAAGGACACGTCAATTCAATACACCAATATCATTTCTATCGGTCTTCTTTAATTCCTTTCCGTTTGGCAGGTGATTGGGTCAAAGACTAAAATTTACATCGTAATGGAGTATGTATCCGGCGGTCAACTCTCAAATAAGCTGGTATGCTAAACTTACATTTCCTTCCTCCTCCTCTCCTAGGAATAGAATGATAATTGAATTTCCTGATCTGATCCTCTTCATTTTGACATTCCCCTAGTCCTATGTTAAGAGGATGAGTGAAACCGAAGCAAGAAAAGCTTTCCATCAATTGATCGATGCGGTAAATCACTGTCATCAGAGAGGAGTGTTCCATAGAGACTTAAAGGTAATAAAACTTGAAACTCTTGACTTTTAAAAAACTTAGTAACTCAGCATCTCATCTGTCTCCAGCCAGAAAACTTGCTGCTTGATACTAATGGAAATCTTAAGGTATCAGATTTTGGACTGAGCGCATTACGCAAGGTACAACATTTCTCTATCTGTCATTCTACATCTGCCATGCCTTGTTTTGTTTTGTTGAAAATAAAATAAAATAATTTCTTCTATCTTGTTCTTAACAGCCTGGACTTGGAGACATGCTATCCACTGCATGCGGCTCCCCATCTTATGTAGCACCAGAGGTCAGCAACATATTGACTTACAGCTTTGTGATATACATTCTGAAATCAACAAATATTTAAGATGAATTGTGGATAACATAACAGCTGCTAATGAGCAAGGGATATGAAGGAGCAGGCGCAGATGTCTGGTCTTGCGGAGTAATCCTTTTTGAATTGCTAGCTGGTTATCTGCCATTTGATCACCCCAATCTCATGCAACTATATAGGAAGGTACACTTCACTAATATTGAGTTATATATATAGTAAAAAACTACTAATGGTTTTATCTGACACTGTCACATGCCTCCTTCCTTGACAAAGATATCAAGAGCAGAATACATATGTCCACTATGGTTCACAGAAAGCCAAAAGACGCTCATCGCCAGAATATTTGACCCAAATCCTAAAAGGGTATACATTCTGTCTTGTATTTTCACATTGTATAATCAAATCTTAACAATAACATGTATTCTATTCTATTCTATTGATACAGCGAATTACCGTACCAGAAATCATTCAACATCCATGGTTTCAAATTGATTACAACCCTTCTTTTGGATACGACTTGGATGATACTTTTGACTCAACAAAGATGACTGAAGTTGCTCCAAGTTTCATAAATGCATTCCAACTCATAGCAATGTCGGACGATCTTGATTTATCTGCTCTATTTCAACAGGCAAGTCTATACGAGTAGTTGATACAAGTTTCATCTCCAGGACTCAACTCACCATTCTCTTGATTTCAATTTAGGATGAAAAAATGCACAAGGAAAGGTTTGGAGCCAAGCACACAATAGATCAAACCATGCAGAAAATACAAGATGTAGCAACATGTATGAGTCTGTCAGTAGAGAAAATGAGCAACTTCGGGGTAAATTATACTCTTACTACGCTCAGCAACAACTGTTCTGTCACAGCATATATAATAACTAGCTTCTTACACATTGCAGATGAAAATAATTTGTGACCAGAAGAAGGTGACTAGATCATATTTTGAACTATCAGCAGAGGTAAAATATAGCCATACATATAAAAAATCTTACTGTAATATGAGATATCAGAATCTCACCATTCGCTTGGCAATGTCAGGTGACTGAAGTTGCTCCAACTTACTGTGTTGTGGAAATATCAAAATCTACAGGGGAGATAGGAGTGTACAAAGAGGTAATGATATGGCCCCAATCTCGGCTACTAAGATTTGTGTTTTTTTTAATGAAAACTAACATGGCATTGCTTATCAGTTCTGCAGAAGTTTGTCGAGTTTGCTGATAGAGGAGGAATCAGTACGTCCGTTGCAAGAAAAAGAATCCGATGATGTCATAAAAATTATCCAAGAAAGTGGAAGGCATGAAAGCTAAATAAAAATGTGAATGCAGCATAAATGGATTGACAGCGAATATGTAGCTCCCAAATGGAAAATGGCCAAAGCACAAAGGACTCTTATGGCTATTCTTAGGACCTCGCATATATTAAGCGAGCTCCTTACCACTTGGCCCAACTTATATTAGTACCATATCAAAGAGTACACTGTGGCACAGTAAAAATACGTTGTTTAATAAGCTACTTGTTTCCTTAATATGTTTCTTTAGTTCTTTACCCCCCAAACACTGGAATTTATTTTAAGTGGATATCAGAAATTAAGATTTTCCACCATTTTTTCAGTTTTGTTCTGTTAGGATATTTTCTTATCTTTTCACATAGTTACATAGTAAGGTGGTCGAAGTTCTTTCCACACCTTACTTATTTTCTCAAACCAGTCTTAAATCGAAGTAAAGGATTTTTCTCCCATCTACAATCCAAGCATCTATGTTTATCTTGGATTTTGTTTCTCGCCGTAATCATGTTATGAATCCAATCACATTCTGCAACAATAGTCTTAATTTATTGCTGATAAAAAACAACATTCTGCAACAACAAGCTGCATAGAATTTATTTGTTTTGTCAATTGATTTTTCTCAATATGAAAATGCCAAGTATTGCACCAAAGATAAACACAATTGACTTTCTAACTTCAAAATATTTCCATAAGATGCACTAAGACTACTGATTATTAGCGGATCAAGCAGCAAGCCTTTCACCAAGATAAAAACACAATTATGTCCCAACTTTCAGCATGTCAAGAGACATATCCTAAACCATTCAAACTAAAACTAACCGAAAGTCTCACATAATCCACAAGCTAATTATTCGTATCACAAGCATACACCTTGTTGGTAATGGTACTGAACTACCTTTTATTTCCAACTTTAACCAAGAGAAACCAAAAAATAACTTTGGTTATTCAAATCCCCTATTTTGGTTTGTAGTGAACTGGGAATCCAAATACGATCTAGAGACTACTTTTGCGTTCAAAGTTCAAACAAGCATTTGTAGATTCCTCAAAGTTGAGATTATCATACTCCCTTGGATGCCATGTTTGATCAACCACCCTCACTGAGAACATGCAATGCAATCAGTATAGGCTTCATTAAAAAAAAAATCGCCATAAATTATAGGGAAAATTGCAAAAACTCTCCGTCCACCTTGTATTTTTTGCACCGTCAGTATACTTCCGTTAAAATAGACGAAAATCTTGAAATATTTTTATAATACCGAAAATACCTTCACCATTTAGTACATACACTTACAAAATCTCTCCATATATTATTGTACTTTTGCAGAGAGTCTCGGTATATAATACATTACATTTTTTTTGCACAAACTCTCTGTCCTCTTTGCAATTGTATATACTAAGTGATGAGAGTATTTTCGGGATTATGAAAATATTCTAAGATTTCCCCGTCTATTTTAACAGAATTATACTAATAGTGCAAAAAATACAAGGTGGATCAAGAGTTTTTGCAAAAAACACAGTATTAGAGACTGGAAAAATAAAATAGTTAACGGAAAGTTTTTGCAATTTTCCCTACATTATATTTAGAGTTGAAAATTTCATCTCCAAATGTATTTGAAAAAACTAATAACCAAAGTATCGGATTCAAAACAAACCCCTACAAAAGTTATTCAGTGCTTTCTTCTCCAAAACACTAATGGTGGAACATGAATTATTTACTATTGGGCTACATATGCAGCTTGAACTTCCCATATTAAGAGGTCCGCTTATGGGGTTGGCTCTTGCCTTTGTATAAAGCTCCATTCTCTTTCTGATTCACCCAGATAACACTTTTTTCTCTAAATGCAGGATCCTGAAATACACAGCAGGAGGACAGGGAGAAGCAGGCACTGCTACCGTGTGAAGGTGGTGAGAAATGAAAGAATTTTGTAGTATCCAATGCACAAGGTGCTAAGTAAACTTTGTTTGGGTGTTCTCATAAATAAGTCATAACAATATATGAAACCAAATAGCAGATTAACCATACAGCGGAATATATTCCTTCCTAAGGTTTGGGGCGCGGTACTAAATCCCACGTTTGAAAAAGCCCCCCTCGCCTATGAACGAAACCAGAAATTATCTGCTATTTCAAAACAGGTATGAATATGATCACAGTTTAAAACTAGTCACTCCCCTCTAACCATAAGAAAGGTGAAATCTAAACTTAAATTTGTATTACATGCATCTCGCAGAAAATATTTATGTCCGAATCAGCACATACCGCCGAGACACTAATTTGGAAAGCTAATACACATAAAATACTTTAACTAGAAATATTTGCACAAATTTGGCATTTGAATAAAAGTAGGTTGCAATAATTCTGCATTTACAATGAGACATAGGCTGTGCCAATTCCTTGAAATTTCTATTGTCTATACATTAGTATCTGATATACTCCGAAACTTAAATATGACAATATACATGACGATGAAAAAGAAACAATCTAACTCACTGAAATATCACAACTTGAAGGGCGTCAAAACTCACCAACAACTATGTACGGAAGTTATCTATCATATGGTAGACCACATCGGCACCGTCAGAATTCAACCAATAGCTTTTGACCTGAGGAAGTGATGTAGATATGTGAAAAGAAAAACAGAAAGAGGCATATTTGTCAATGACCATTACAGACAACCTTACTATCTCATATAGTTTAGTGTAGAAAAGCAATGAAATGAAAATATTCCGAGAACCAAATGTTTTTGATTTTTCTATTCAAATGGCCTTAAAAAATTTCCGTCAATAATTTACAACAGTTCCATGTTAATTTTGGTCATTCAACAGTCAACGCCTAGATCCAACCTCACCCCTCCATTGCTGCTTGTATAAATAAGAAGCACTAGTGCATATATCTTATAGAATAGAGAATGTTAATTAAACACTAGGTGTTGAGATATAAATGATGCACAGGTAACTTTAGACTATTAAACAATCCAATTTCTTAAGCTAATGTATCTGGTATATCAGTATTTAAAAACGTTAACAGCTTGAGTTCTGGCCCTATCTATCATCCTTAGGGAGGAGCTCCATTCACTTAAACAAGATAGTTCAAAATGTGAACCCAAAGAGCAAACTAATCAAGAAGTTTTACCCAAATTACTAAGATTATTCTACCGATAGAGAGTCATGCCACATAACTTGCCTGAATTGTAGTGTGAGCAACAATACGTTGCCTACTTCTGCGAAAGCTGACATCAATACGTTCCCAAGGTACCTGACTGAGACCTCTAATCATTTCCTCTACAATAGAAAATAAAGATAATACATCAGGAACCATGAGCAGTAGCAGATTGATTGGAAAATAAGGCTCAAGGGATACAACACTACTGTAAATAAGTATCTGTAAACCACAGAGGAAGTACAAGTAATTTGGATGTTATTTTCACTCAATTGAAATTGAATTATGATATGCTGACACCTGCGATCATGTGACAAAAAAGTACAAGAAAATATTGTGATCAAAACCGATATTATTCAGAAATGCCCATTCATATATGGTACATTACATCCAACTATTTACTAGAGAAATAATATATATGTACTTTAGAAAACCTTCCATACCAATCATAACAAGAAATTGAGAATTCAAGATGAACATAAAGCCAAAACATAAGCAACTCATACTCAACGGTGACCGGCCATTTTCAAGAAAAAAGCCGAGTTGTTTCAACAAAAAACCGGCCACCTTCATCAAGATTAAGAAAAGGCACACAACAGGAATGAAATATTATGGGGTTGCATTCTTCAGTAAGTTCTGGTATAAACGTAGAATTTCTCAAAATGACTATTGCAGTATTGCTTAACCACTAAAGAGACTTGGAATTTACATTCCTAAAGACTTTTCTTTTTCGTTATTGAATAGAAAAAAGGATTTGTTCAAGCCTTCATATTTCCTTGCAACTCTGATCAGATAACTACTGAGAGGATTTACATTAAGAACACTAACGAGCACCAAGAACAGGTCTGTCCTATAAGTTCCTTATATTTCCCATAAGCATATTCAGAAAATATGATCTATAATCCCTCCGCAAAATTTTAACATCTTAGAATTATATGCAATTGCAAGTAAGTTTCCACCTCTAACAAAGAGACAATGCTAATCTTCATACTGGAAACATTTCAGATGCTTTATATTAACATGGTGAGCATTTATCACTGGACTAACAGAAAATCTAAAAGTCTCCACAATCAAGAGGAGATATACAGTAATTACAAACTTTGAAATTTTACTTTTCCCAAATTAAACATGTTGATGTGAGGGAATGAAAAGCATATCATGAAGAACTAGCATACCCATCATTAGTATCAGCACAAGATTTAAATGGATAGACATGGTGAAATTTAATGACAATAAGTAGTTTCTTATACCTTCCAAGTCAACTCTTGAGTTTCCAACAGCTGGGGATGTTTTGTAATTCTTATTGTCAGTCCTTTCGAGCTCTACATATACTATATGTGGATAATTCTCATCTACCACAAGAAGATTGGACTGTAGACGAGAAGGAAAAGAAATTAATGGAGTAGGCATCCGACTTGCCATGAAATATATTTGAACAATACCATATGCTTCATACCTTGGGAAGTTCATGTTGGCGCCTGATTGATGACGTTCTCCATCCAACCATATCTTAGTGATTAGTCAAGTTAAACCTCATAATGAAAATGAAATATTTTTTTCTCTAGATATAAGATGCCCATAGTAACATCAATTGGGCCAAATAGGTAAGTGCTACATTTCCTATGTCAGGTCTTGGGCTCAATCCTTTCGGGCAGTGATATTGCGGTTAAATAAAATAGATGCCCGTACCCGAAAATATGACTTCTGGTCCACAAAAGGATACGGTCGTAATTAGCATTTGCATATGCTACACGACGTTCAAAGGCTCTTAAAGCTGACCTACACATAAGGGAAAAAAATGATGTTATGGGTAAGGAAATGTAATGCTAAAGCAGAATTCTGCATAATTAGTTTGTCGTAGATGCATCAAAACTAACATGAATTTTAAGTCATCTGAGTCATCAACCATACGAAGAAGAAGGGGAGGTTTCCCATCATCATTATCAGTGAGGAACAGATGTTTCCCTGACCTCCCAGCTACTAAGTGTGCAGTCTGAGATGCATGCCTCTCGAGAAAAGGAAGACCAAGGAGGAGTGGAAGCTGTGTCGGTAAACATAAAAATATAATTACTAAGACCGCTAGCATATTTAGAAAACCAATCAGATCAAATCAAACTAAAACCTATAGTACATATTAGAGGACTGACAATGAGATCTAAGGCTCCTTTTTCCACATAGGTTAAGGAATATGAGGAACTAAAAAACCGTGCAAATATATATATATATACACACAAAATGTTATACAAATAACTTATTTATTACACCTGTTTATTTCCCCGTGAACCAAGATGTGGTGTTGCAAATGTTATAAAGTTCATTGGTTCAAGTCCAGCAATTCTAGCTTTGTAAGGCTTATCAAGACATTGGGTTGAACTTGTGTCATCTTCCTTTATCCGATCCATATTTGGAAAATCTTCATACAGCCTCCCAATAGCATATCTTGCGACAAGGCCTCCTAATGAGTGAGCTACAAAGGAGATCTTATGGACATTGGGCCAACATCTAGCAACCCCCAGTACCTGAGTGGAAGGATAGAATATATATAGTCCGGAACAAAACAAGAAAACAAAAGGTTCAATAAACTAAGGTTTGTAATGAATACATTACTACCGCATACCTCTTTAGCGAGCCGCTCACCCATCATATCAACCCCATGAAATGTCAATATTGATGAGTTGCATTCACTACCTGCACATAAATACGAAGTCAAGATCAAACAATTTAATCAACGCTTGCTTGACTAACTGATTAAGCACTTGAGCTTGGGACCTGAGGGACTTCAGTTCAAGTCATGCTGCATCTATATATCCCACTTTTATTCTCTCCTAACTTCTGTTGGGCCTCTTTTAAGGTGAGAGTCTGGTGGCAATTAGGCCCCCTTCTAGATAATGGTGGTCGAGAACCCATTATCGATACATCAATTTTAGGATTCTTAAGAGTCACAAGTTTGGTGCTCTCTAGCTTCATCATGGCATATTCGAGCTCAAATCTTGGTACACAACTTGCTGATCAAAAAAAAGAACAAACACTCTAGTTTTGACACATATACACTCTCTCAAAGGCTGTAATTGTATTACTACTTCCCTATTAGCATCCACAACTTTGTGTTCCTAGTTGGATAGAACATTGCAAAGCCTATAAAACGGAAACATATTGCAAATATCAAATGGAATTTTTTTACATATGAAGAGCAACTTCACCAATTTCCAGACTAACATTAGCAAAAATAACATGATCATCCTACTTTTGTTGGCGTCAGCAAAGACAAAAAGAATATCAATTTATATTTGCTAAGAGATGATTTTATCTAAACCTACTTAGTTCTAATTACAGAGACTGCAAATTTCTGGACAGGCTGTATCAATTGTCTACACCGATTTCTGAATATTTTTGTCTGTAAGCTCCAATAGAAATAGAACCAACTGATGCAGGTCAACCACTTCTGAAAAGAACAAGTAACTGGTATCCCCCTAGCTTATAAGAACATCATAAGGAAAGGAGAGGTAAACAGTGACAAGAAGCACTCACAGTGCACAATTACTTTATCAGGAAGTTTCTTAGCAAACTCCCCTGCAGCATATCTCCAGTCTGCAGCACTGAACAGGTGGAAGAGGTATATCAACATTTTTGGGGAACAAACATCAGCAAAGAGAGCAAAAAATGTAACTTCATCACAAAATGAAAACTAATATGGGTGATATAGTCAGTTTGATATAAATCATTCATTTGATGGCATGGACTTATGGTTATCCACCGGGAGAATGAAATGATTAAAAGATGTTTCCAGAGTTAAAATAGCGCATTTACAAAAGAAACAACAATGAATAGCATGTAATTGGAAGGGAAGAATGTAATTACAAATTTAATAGTACCAGGGCTTTATGGAGAATTGTTGTCTGTTGTTTCTTGGGTATTAATTAGCAAGGCTTAATGTCTACACTCTAAAGACGCATACCTGATAACATTTTCCTTAAAGAAAGAAGCTGGACAGATGAGTGCTTATGCAACAAGGGAAGAGTTGGAAAAGCTAAATAGTACAGTATTATTTAGTTTGAAAAGGAAAATCCAACAGACATATAATATACAAGATAGTATGTGAAATGCATAAAGTCGAAAAAGAAAAACCAACAGACATAATATACAAGATAGTATATGAAATGTATAAAGTTGCCAGGAAGAAATAGACTTGAATGACATTGTTTCTGATACCACATCCTTATATTATTGTAAATTAATTAACTTGCAGTTATTTAACATAACCACCCATTATTTCAGAGGAGGTAGAATAAGATAGGTTGGAATGTAATGGAAGAGAAGAATATGACGTCAGCAAAGCATCCAGTAATCCAAAGGAGTTGGTGATCGAAACAATATGGCTTGGATTGTGTTGATGCAAAATTTGTAGGTGAAATGCTTCTGAAAGGTCCACTTACAGTTTTCTTCCAACCCATTGCCAAGCCATGTACTTAACCCAAGCTTTACTTTGTTGGTTGTAACTGTAAGGTATAAATTTAAGCTACATATTTCCAATGTAATGTTCCATTTTAATTTGCATATCTCTATCTTGATCATAAGTTTAAGGGGCGCAAGATTTTCCTTGCAATTTGTATTCTTTTCTACCTTTCCAGTTCCATAATTCCAATTTTGGTATTCAAAGAAGGTGTTCTGGATAATGAGGGAGTCTCAAAATTAATGTTGATGAAGGTTTTTTTTTTCTGTTCATATATCATCCTCCAAATCAAATAAATATATGCTATGAGTGGCATAGGTCATGGCAATGAAACC
>JAYMTP010006878.1:0-11594 GCA_036897365.1 Geranium brycei | reverse complement strand
TTTCCTCTACTGTGAGGACGCTGAGTCTTTGTCCCGTCCCGAATCGTGGTTGTCGACGTCGATGAGTTAGAGAGATGGGTTACAGAGAGAGAAAGGGACAGAGCTAAAGTAAATCGAAGCGTTTCGGTTTTTAATTTTTTTTTCAATTTATTAATGTAAAAGACTATTATATCCTTGGACCATTAAGGTAGGTTGGTATTTATGTTAGGGTACAACGGTCATTTTTATATTTATCTTAATATTATTTGAAATTCATATATGAAGCGCACTTTCGACTTTTTACAAACCACATCAGTTAAATTTAACAGAATTTACCTTAACTGTAACGTAATGAAAGTTGAGGGAGCAAGAAAAAAAAATTAAAACTTAAGTACAGTGATCCTAGAATGAGGTTTTGGGAATATAGTGACATATAATTAACTCTTAATTTTATTTATCTTCATTTTTTAACACCAACTTCTTTTTTATTATTATTCTTAAGATTGTAGAATTTAAATATAATATAATAGTTATGAAAAAATTCTTAAATGTTCTCAAGTGCTTATTTAATTTTCAAATGAGTATCACTCCTCTTTTAACACTTCTTGACATATACTCACACACTTTTGGAGAGGAACTCCTCCTTCTCCTACCCTGACTCAACCTTCGACGACTTCTTCTCTTTTGAGTTCGACTCCACCGGAAAATCAACTCCAAACCTTGTCGAGTTCCAAACCAATCTGAACCCATAAATACTCAAACTCGCATGTCTTTCTTTTGGGTTAGAGTCAATGTACATTGATTGTGAAAATCAATTAGCAATTAATATGGTATAAATATTGATGTATAACAGTAACAATCAAAATATGAATCACTGATTTGACAATGTTGAATAAATGATCTCAGAGAGAGTTGTCTAAATTGATTTTATAATATCAATAGATAATAAATTTGATCCACTAACAAAAATGTCTAAAGAGATCAAATTGATAAAATATAAAAAAGATGATAAGTTGATAAAAAAATCAAAATAAAAAAATAAATATTTATAGCATTAAGTGAAGAAAAACCCAACATAGTTGTTTAGAGATTTCAAGATCTAGTTTAATAGGACAATCTAATAGATGAACCTTTTGAGGTCACTACATAGGATTCAACCTCAGGTCCATTCTGTGATGTAAACAGTGACATATACACGAATAAGGCTAAACTATGTTTTGATTGATTATTTGTACATCACGAGATTGAGCAAAAAAAATTACATGTATGTGAGAACGAAGTGGGGTTACTTCACAGGAGACTAACGAGACTTAGTTTTTTTAAATACTTGTAGAAATAGGAGATGCTCATAACCATAACAGACATAACCATAAGAACCAAAAAGTCGCGTTGAGTGGTATGTATGCAGAATATATCATCGTTTACACAAATTAACCAAATAATTCAAGAACATCACATCTACTAATCAATCAGTAAAGTAAATATATTTTCACAATGGTGGATTCAAGAGTGTTGGTTACCTATATTATGCATACGACACGAGGTGGACCATATGCCCATGTGGAATCCACACGGGCTTCACTAGAGAGAGCACACGGGGTGCACCAGAGACTGTTCACGGGATGGCCCACAGCCTCGCGTGAAAACAACACGGGATCCACCAGAGAATGTCCACGGGTTGAGGACATAGGAACATCTCCGAAATTGTTTCGAATTTGCCCGAAAATATCAAAAAAAATTTATAATCTGCAAGGTACGAACTCGAAATACCCGTGAAGCGTAGAGAGACATAAACAAGGGCAATTGAATATCAAACGTGGGAGAAAATAGGCTAAATTGTGATGAAAATGTATCTAAAATCTAGTAAAGATAGTCAGACATCACAAACTGATGAGTATAATCACGCTGTTGGTACACTTACAGGGTATATATAAAAATATAAATAAATATACAATATGATGTTTTTACGATTTGATTCTTCACTTTTTTACTATTAATAAGATCATAGAAAATAGGGTTAATTATAATTTACTATACTTAGTTTGACCACTTTTGCAACTTACTATAACTATTTTGAAAAAATAACACTAACTTAGCTGATATAGAAAACTTTTTGAAAGTGTGAAATGTCTAAAAAATACCCCTGAAAATTCATCAAATTGTCAAATAAATCTCATCCATCACATTTTTTCCCAATTTCTTCATGTTCTTTGATTTTGTTTTTGTTTGACATTTATGCAAACACAAGAGACGTTGTGCTAGGGAACACGTGCGATGATCGACGCCAACCTTGAGGTCCTCTCTGGCAAAGGTTTTGGCCACAATACGATTCTACATGCTAAATCGCTGAAATCGATTGGGATTTGTGAGGATGTCCTCACAACAACGGAGAATCAACCGATCGAAGGTCATCCAGGACGAAGATTCGCAACTTCGACCATCACTGATATTTTCAGGAAGACGATCCATAGAGATTCACGACAATCTGTCCAAAATCAAAAATTTGGTGTTGTATTACTTCATTCATCATAGCATAATCAAACTCAAATCTTGATATACAATTTGCCGATAAAAAAAAACATGAAACAAGCAAATGGCCATTGCTTATGAAACAATGGTCATAGAAATTAGAAACTGCCTTACAATGAAGCTTAGTTAAGAAGCAATTAGTAGTGGAATCCACAAGTTATTATAAGTTAACAGAACTAATGATTAATGAATGGCCATAACAATCGGAGCTACGCAGTAACCCTTTTATGTTACTACAACAGCTCAGGAAATTGAAAACTCAGGCAATGTGGAGTGACAGTCAAATATTTCAACAAGATTCATTATTTTCCAAAATACAAATCAATACAATATGATAAATTATTATTGTATACACGCTCTCACTCCCTTTCTTCTTTACATGTACATTGTACAGAGATTTGATTTTACAGAATTGAGCAAAGGTTATGTGTTACTTGGCCTTCTTTTCTTCCTTGTCTCTATCAATAACAACAGGCGCTGCTGGTATGCTGAACCACCATTCTCTCAATCTCCTCGTATATCTTTCCGTGCTACTTTTCCTCATAGGCGAATACCTTGTAAACGTCTCCAAGAAAACCATTAGTATCATGTATTTACCCGGTACCATCGCCAGCATCAGGGCCCATAGCAAAAGAGCAATGGCAAATTTGTCGCTTGCCTGAGAATCACACAAACACCACAACAACATGCAGCCAAAGCCAATTCAGCTTCCAATATGAGCAAACCACGTCTGTAGGGACTGATGGAGGGAGGAAGAGAGACATACCTGAGGGAAAATGGCCATCACAAGTGCCCGGAACTTGAGAAGCACAATGTTTCCATCTTGGATCAGCCCTTCCGCTTGTGAAATTGCGTTTTGAACAGCTAGTAGCTGCTCCATTGTGTTCATCACTGGAGGCGCGACTACCTTTACTTGATCAACAGACCTTCCTTGGTTAATGCACCGCGTAAGTATCATGAAGATTGCAATGAAGACAAGAACCAAAGCTGAGGCATAGCCCAGCCATCCCCTGAAAATCTCACATTGTTTAAGTTAATCATGACAGGACCGACCAAATATGCGCACATGGAGATGAATCAATTTCTACAACAATTTTGGGTTGAGGGTTTGATATGCATGTTGCATAACATACTACTGAAAGTGAAAACTACAACCAACAATAGATAGAAGTGGCTACTATGAATCAATCAAAACTGGTCAAATAGCTCCAATACTTCATTGCACTGTGTGGTATCTGTGAAGCAGAGCAATAGAAGGATTCTGGGTAGTAAGAATGTCTGCGTGATTTCAAGTTTCTCTTTTCCATGCACCTCTTTTATGTGGATATGTGCTAGGTCCATGTTGTACTAAGTTTCTCTCTTAGATTTCTTGAATAGTTTACATGTTTATATAATTACTTGTAGAGGTCTCTTATGTACGATCCATGTGTACATCGGTGCTCCTTATCTCTCTTCTAAGTGATTAGAATAAAAGGCCGACATTTCATATTTCCCTAACGTCCTGCATTTACAATCTATGTGACACATGACCAAACATTGTTCAGAATAAAAAGGAAAAGATAAGGCAATAAACGCTCGAATAAACTATAAGAGAAAGTTTATATGAATTTAACTCGGACAGTATGGATATTTACTGGAAACCAACTTCGACAAAGCAATGTAAATTTAACTTTGTCATGACTTATCAATATCAAGCTTTCCAGATATTATATTTCTTTTCATGGATAGTGGCAATGAGATTACCGGTATTAAGCATTTTACCTGTAGATGATATAACTGAAGACTAAACAAAAGAGTGAGGATTTTAAAGTGTCATCCCAATACGCCACGCTCAGAATATATTTCCCAAGTTCCGTAAGTGGAAAGAGTAATTCCTGAATATGCACAAAAGATTTAGGTGTGAAATTCAGCCCATGAGTTAGATTTGATGGTACCAATTAGTAGTAGCCTTACCTTCATCACTGCCAAATTTGTGTCAATGCCCTCTACTTTAACTCCATCTACTGTCGCTTGAGCTTGTACCACTTTCTTATAATCACTTTTAGATTCTTTAACTGCTCTTTCCAATGCTGTCATTTCCCCCACAGCTATCTCGCCAACAGTAAGGCCAGCCTCAGTTGAATCATATGAACCTGTTCCAAATACAAATCCTAGGTTGGAAACCATGGCCAAGGCTGAGATTGAATACATTCCACCTCCAGATTTAGAATTGTTAGCTCGGTCCAATTCCCTCAAAGTTGACATATTTGCCAATGTTTCTAATATCAAATCTCCACCAGGAAGTTGATCGCAAAGATTGAATAGAAGAAGTTCTTCACATCGAAGAGGGATAGTGGAGGAGCTTATCTCTTGAATGGCTTGTACTCGCAGAATCCCTAGCACAGCCTTTGAAAGTGCTTCATCTCGTTCAACTCCCTTGATTTGGAACTTATTTATAAACCTATGAACATATGAGATTTCTCGGATTATTGCCAGCCAATAGTCACGGCGTGTATGCCCTTTAAGTTCTGGAAATTCAAACACAACAGGTTCTGATCTACAATGAAAACACAACAGAAAAGGTCAAGCATGTATGCATTCCAGATGGATCTCCTGCTCCTATTATCTTGTTCTTCTTTTAAGTATCAGAAAAAGCATCAAGTCACAGAAAAACAGTGTAATACATAAATGTGAAATATAACATATGATATGCATTGTGACTTACAAGGAAATTGATTTATAAAGAACTGCCTTGTCAAAAAGCCTAGTACCCCATGGTCCAGTCAATTCAGGTTTAACAACTTGCTTCAAATCATCTGCTAAGTCGTATCTTTTTGCCTTGTCATAAGATACAACGCGTAGAGGTTCAAAGTGAAGTGCATGATCAGTCAGGATCAATCTACCTACAAGCAAGCCACAAACAAACAAAATGGTAAGTAAAGCATTTCACATAAGTAGCATTCTTTTGAAGTAGGCTGGTAGTTTATTACATTAGTCTTTTAAATACAATCCACGTCAATCTGCCATAAAGAAAAGAGTCAATTCTATTCAGCAAGTATGTCTATTAGCATTAACTTACCAGGCCAAGTGGAAATTCCTACATGTTCAAGAACTGGTTGAGTGGTGATTGTCCCATCAACTTCCAGAATCTTTTCTCCTCTCGACGATCGAACAACCGAAAGAAGAGATGATTCTGTTTGGGTCTTCATCTTTTTTATTACTCTGTAGAAGTCGAAAGGAGAAAAAAAGTACGAGGAATTTAATATAAGAGTTGCACCTTTGATTTTAGTTTCTTCATCTCATGTTTATCTCAATGCCCCCCACCACTAATCTAAATTAAGCATGAAATGACAGACAAAAAGGTAAAGTTTTTATATCACCAACTTATGGAACATGTGAAGTCAATTATGACTATATTTAAGCTTCAGAAGACGTTTGTTAGTTTATCTTCAAAGTAAGAAAGCTCAGTGCTTATACTAAGCCACACTCTCTCAAAAGGCCTGACTATTTCTCTTGGACTGCTTCCTAAGAAAAAAAAATCTGAAAATCATAATAACCTATCTCATTTAAAAGTTGAAACCATCGCTGCAGTTATTCTTGTATAACCCAAGTAGCCCCAATTCATCAAGATATAAAGCAGGCAAAAGAAATCCAAATGTAGATGTGCTCACTTCTCTAATCCACTTAAATACTTGTCATAGATGGAGAATTGAAGTCTGCCGCCAGTTGGCGCGGTAAGCACTTCAAAAAGATTTTCACTGATAATGACATCAGCAATGACAGGAACTGCTGGAGCTATCCGGGAGAAAGCCTCTACCCCAATTGATGCATCTTCATCTACCTGTGAAAAAACAAGTTGTCAAGCACCATATACTGTCACATTCACAAAAATAAGCCCCAATTACTATAGTTTACATGTATACTCAAGATGTGGCTTCCCAATGTAAGGAATGCTGTGTGTACATACACATGAAGTACACAACACTACACCCCGCACCCAACACAGGGCAGTACATGTTCAAGCAGGCCTGTACAATAAGGATCAACTCTTCAGCACTGAGCTTCGTCATTCATGTTCAACGAATATCCAGCAAATTTTCGAATATTTGTCCATCCCACCTCTGTCACTGCCTACTTGTGAGCAGTGTTTAAGCTTCTAGGTGTGTTTCATTTATAACAGAGACTCCTTTTTTAACATAATCGCTACCAAAATAATGCCCCTTTTTTTTACATAAACACTACCAAAATAAAGCCCCCTTTTTTTACATAATCACTACCAAAATAAAGCCAAGGAGACTTACACTCAGCACAGGTTGGCTAGAAGCAGCTGGAGCTTCCCAAGCTAGCATCATATCAAATGTTAGGCGCCGAAATTTTTTATCGGCTAGATGGCCCATTGTTTGTGTAGCTAGAGCAAGGGCCCTAAAACTGCAGTATTCCAAAAAGTTCCTCGCATAACGGGATGGGTGTTTTATTGTATCCGAAGCCTCTATTTTGAAGCTTTCTTCAAGTTCACTTGCAGAAATTCCAAGTATTCTGCATGGTTCATTTTTCATTCCCAATAAGTGGATATATAATCATATATTTCGCATACACATCAAATTGTGCCCAACATAATGTAAATGAGAGTGAAAATTGCTCAGAACACATTAATTTTACATATAAAGCACAATTATCATAAGAATTGTTGTGTGCATATGATAAGATATATAGCTATCCACTTACTTTGAGCACCTACGAACAACTATGTTAGAAATCGGAGAGAGCTCAAATATCCAATTCCTCCCTGCAGATGGAGATCTTCCCATCTCCTCGAATTCATCATCAAAAGAAGTTCTTTTACCAAGCAGCCACTTGAATGATCCTTCTCTCACCAGAGTTTCAATCATGTTTCTGGTCTTGTTCGGGCTCGCCGCCATCTCCAAATTCGATCCAGTTGCCTCTCAAAACCCTTCTTTTCTCAAACAAAACTCTGCTATCACACCCAAAACAAGAAACAACTTCCAATCTCAGCAATTCCACCAAAACCCAACATCAAATCAGCTTCTCATCATCAACAATTCACTAAAACAACCTTGCATGTTCCAATCCCAACTACCAATTCACCAAAACAATTCGAATAACCCATCAAAATACAACAACACTGATACGCGAACAAGAGTCAAAGCACGAAACTTGTAAACTTACCTGAGAAGAGATTGCGAACCCAGTTCAGATTTAGGTCAGTGAACAATTGGGTATTGCCGATTTCACCGGAATCGGCGATGATCGACGGCGAGCAATTTGTTGTGTAGATTCTGTCGTGATTTGGGGTTTATCCAAAGTCTGAGAAATGGCATATCAGTGACGCAGCAGATTTAGGAAGCCTTTATTCAACTCCTCCTCCCATACCTACGCGTTGCGTTTGTAATTGGATATTAAACCGTTTATTTACTTTATTATTATATCTTGTATGTATCTACAAATTTAATTTCATTTTATGTTGACAAAAATTAGTTAGATTTTATGTTGTAAGTATATGTATCTTACCGTCACTGGTGGTGCCCTTAAACACCCATAAAAAATAATTGTCTCCACCGTAATTAATTATTGAGGATTCAAAATTTAGACTTCTCCATTAATAACTTGAGAGTCAGACTGTTACGGTGCCTTTAAGAACAAATTAATTGTATTTATCTAAGAAGTTCTCTTGAAAATATTTTAACTATTTATGTTGTATTACTCAATTATTATATCTGATTAAGAAATTTATTTATTGGTTAATTACACTTTAGTATACTTAATTGGAGGCATTTTACAATTGACTATACATATTTTAAAAACTTTCATTTTTACTCACCCAGTTACATTTTTTTTACAATTTGTCATAACACCGTAAAATTCTGGATGAAAATTTTTATTGAAGCGTGAAATGTCTAAAATACCCTTGAATATTCATCAAATTTCCAAAGTAATGTCATTCATATCATTTTTCCCAATTTCTTTTTATTTTTTATTTGATTTTAATTTTGTTGAAGCATGATTTGCCCAAATTCAATCGTCCAAATTTTATTTGATTTAACCAAATTTTGTTGAACAGAGCATCTCAAGCTTCTGTTCTTTGAACCACAACAGAGCATCAAAAGCTCAATCATGGGCGACTCATTTCGGCTCCGTCTCCACCTACTTCCGCGGCGATCTCGACTTCCGCTACCAGCTCGACGCATCACGACCATCTCACGTCGGAATCACGCCAGCCACCGGCAAGAACCTCTGTTCTTTGAACCAGAAAACAGAGGCTTTGCTGGTTCTTCTTCCGGTAAGCTTTGGTCGTCATCACCTGCATGAAAGGGTCCATTGCCATCGTTCTGCATGCAACGGTCGTCAGCGCGTCCTTGCTCAGCACCACTTTTCCGGCCGATCAGTGCCGGAGACGCTCGCCGGAACCGGAGTCAGCGTTTCACGCGGGTGAGGCTTGGCGAGCTCTGGTTCGCTATCATCTCTCCACCGCCCGTTCCCGCGGTGGTCGACAGACACCAAGAGCTTCAAGTCCGATTCTCTGCTCCAATTTATCGGCGATGGTGTCTATGTGCTCATCCTCGGTGTCTCGTCTTCTTCCGACCCCTCCCCATTTCAACCTCCCATTTCCCTTCACCGTCGCTCCGCCCAACTGACGCTGCTCCCATCTCCGTCCATCCTCGCTCCGCCCAATAGACTAAGGAATATATAATTTTGTGTGCGAATTACACAACATAGTAAACTAAGATTGAACGAATATATATCTTAACTGATAGATTTTAGACTTATTCCTTCTAAATATACACAGGTTGGAGTGGAGAGGTAGTTGCAGAGGAGTGGAGAAGGAGGGATGGAGGGAGAGGGGTATTTTAGGTATTTTTTAAAAAAATGAACAGTAAAAAAGTTAATTTAGAAGGAAAAATACTAACGTGCAAAATTTTGACAACTAGTAAGCGAAAATAAAAGTTTTTAAAATAGGCATAATCACTTGTAAATGACCTTCAACTAATTATACTAACTTGTAATTAACTATTTATTTATTTTCAAGTCTATTATTTTAACGAATTGCTGATGATTTCTTACATCGTCTTTAAAGTGATAAATCTTGTTGTCTATATTTTACGTTCAAAACTTAAACGGTGGAACGGGAAGAGTAAGGAAAAAAGTAGGATAAATAAATAATTGAACGAAGTACCATGCTTTGAGAATTAAAGGCCCATAAATGATATTTTAGACTTTTGATGATAAAAAGTCAAAAACTAGGCGTGAGTATAATCAAATATAATATATTTGTGAAACGAAAATTATGGATAAGGATGACAATATTCTCCATCTCGACAGGATCCTTGAATTCGACCGAGAACGTGGATGGAAATCTCCGAATCCAAATGAGAACGGGGCAAGGACGAAGTAAGGTATCCCTGCCCTGCTCCGCTTCGATATATTAAAAACATATATTTTTAATTAAAATATATATTTTTAATTAAAATATATATTTTTATTAAAATAATATTTCATAATACATATTTAATGTAATAATTTTAAGTATATTTTTAATACATAATCTATTTAAAAAATAAATATGTTTTAACATAATCCTAGGTTGTTGGAAACGAAAAATTGGGAATCTCCATACTCGTCGGAGAATTCATATTTCTGTCAAAAACGAAGAATCCCCGCTCCGTTTCTAATGAGTACAGAATTTCCAAATCCACTCCAAACCCACCCTGTTACCATCCTTAACTATGAAATTGAAATTAATGGTAGAATCAAAAACTTTGTCCTGAGTTTTGCTTCTCATGTCGGATAGGCTATTTTTCCTGAGTTTCATGACAATGATAGAATCAAAACTTGTATCTCCTCTCCTCTCCATTTCTCACCATCACACTTGCTGAATGTTTAAAGACATAAAATCTTTGTTATACTTTCCAGTCACTACTATAATTGAATGGTTAATCTTACACAAACCTTAATGTTTATAAAAACCATATGTATAAATCAAGAGAACAAAACAAATACAAAATGGGGTAAAAACACAAACCGTTTGAACCAGTAGAACTTGAGTGTTCACTGGTAGAAGTAGATGGATCCGGTAAAAAGTAAATGTGAACTGGCAGAACGTGATAGACCTGGTAGAACAAAAAAAAAGATTGTGGTAGAACTTTGCTGCCACGTTTCGTGCGATGGGACAAATCTCGCCAAATCTTGAACGATTTAACAGTTGGTAGAAATTCAGACTTTCAAACATTCTACCACGTTTGTATTGGAATGCATGCCTATAAATCAATGTGCACTTCTTAAGCCAAGGCCAATATTTTTTCCATGCTATCTAGAATTATTTGGTTGATGGATTCTATTTGTGGTACAAGAAAAGCAGTAGCAACGATGCTGAGAAGAGAGAGAAGAGAGGGGCTATAACTCGTATGAAATGTTTTAGACCAAATAAGGTTTGCAAACAAAGAATATTGGAAAAAAAACTCAAATCAAGCTTTTGTTATGTTAGCATGCTCAAGAGTTTATGATTTAATTATTTGTTGATGTCTAAGGATTTATTTGTTAAGTTTTCATCTCATTTTGATTAGGGAATAAATTAATGTTTTGTCATAATCCGTGTTATCAAAAAATTTCTTACTTTTTATGTCTCATCTGTTTCTTCAATTCAATTTTCTCTATCCACTCGAGAAAGCACAAGGAAGCTTGCTTCTTTGGTTTTGACCTCCCGCCGTCAGCTTTTTGAAAGTCGGCAAACATTTTTGCTTCTCACTTCGAACAATTAGGACTAATCTTTTTAAAGGAGGAAACTAGTAAGGTCATCCATTCCACGTCAAATCTAGCTAAAACATCATTTTCAACACAAATGTGCATTAGGATGATTGTGATACAATCAATGAGTGCTTATAGAGCAAGAATTGGTGGTCGAAGCAAGGAATATTTTCCTTGTTCGTTTGAATATTGCATCGTCCATGGAGGAGGCAAGACTATAATCAGAAAGAAAAAGAAGGCAACAAGTTCCTAATGGATTGCACCAGTGTTAGAGAAGATCGGGGAAATCGAACCTGAAATTTATTAATTCTGCTTAAGCGGAATGTCACAGATAATGTCGGAACAAT
>JAYMTP010006877.1:0-11595 GCA_036897365.1 Geranium brycei | reverse complement strand
CCGAACTCCCAGGTCAAGCGAACGCACAATTACATATAAATAATGGTAGACGGGCTGGGGTGAAATGCTTTTTTTTTCACGAGTGAGATGCCAATATGGTTAGAAGGTTTGCGCACATCGTTTTTGACTAAGCAAGAGCATAGGTAAGTATCCAACATTCCAGGAGGCGGCTAAATAAAAGCCCAATGCCGATTCCTCCTTATTCTTACCTTTCTTTGTTTACTTTCCAAGCCAAAGATTTCATAAGAGAAACCCAGAGGTATTCAAGAAACGGTTTTATCCCAAAAGTTATATTCCAAGGTACGAAGTTCTCGACTAATAAGGAGAGGGAGAGGTTTGAAGTAACTCAACCTTAAGAAGAGGTACGTAGTTACTCGAGTGAAACGAACGGGTAGGTTATTCCTTGCCTTGCTCTTTCCAATAGGGATAGGAATGTAGTAGCTAAGATAAACCGAGAAACAAGGGGATGATTCTCTGTACTTTACGCTCTAGGGCTCGCAGCAGAGACCTTGGAAAATGAGTACTGTTACCTGCGAGAAGCGGGGGATGAAACAACTGGCTTATGAGGATTTATCAACTAGCTTACGACTCTATAATAGTACAATGTCACAAGTAATTCACAAGTACAATGTCACAAAATCACCAAGGGAGAGAAACACCATGATTAGGGTAATTCACAAGTACAATGTCACAAATTTACAATTTTGAAAATTGGCACATATCCATATAAGTTTATTCACTTTATAAGTACATTGTTTCAATTAATTGTTCACTTTTACGTAATTAACATTTAATTGTCTATTTAGTAATCATGTATTTGTACACGTGATCCACACATTTCAAGTGAATCGATCCTGATCAGATTGATTTCTAGCGAGAACCATGTCTCGCTCTGACCAATTTTATTGAGGAGGTTCAGTCAAATAGATTAGAGCGGAGACTCTTCAGAGAAGATATATTTCTTCCACTCAGTTGACACATTTTTAGCATCGTGAAGAACGCCGACTGGACTCTCAAATAGATCAACCTTACATAATTCTAGCATGTACACTGAACTTCAACCTTAAATAATTATGTGAAGTGTAACATGTACTAAATTTAAACCTTGCATAATTAGTAAAGTATGAAATGGGTAGGGTTTTGGACCATTGATTGAACAAGTAAATATAGATATGCGTTATATGTTTTTTCCATCTCTACATTCATGAAGGTACGTATCAAATTCAATTCAAAAAGTAGTGCGTCCAATTGGAAATTATTAGCTAGAATCACAAATACATTTATAGGTTATTACCATTATACATTTATAATGGTGTTGACATTTGTACACAATCTCATCAACATGTGATCTACTGTCTTTGTTAATCAATTTATTATTTAGTTTTTACGGTGCTGTAGTTATTGAGCCATAAAATCATTCAATCAATGCATATAAAACATATAGATTGTCCAAAAAAATCCACAAACAACTAATTTGAGTAAAGATGATGATCATGACTCTTCTAGAGCCAAGAACGAGACGGAAAGTCTCGTGCCCTTGATTACATAATTTTGGTAACATGATTTTGACACTAGAAGAATAGCTATTTGATCATGTTAATCCATTTGTGTTGTTAAATTATGATCATAATATATAGCATATGAGAATTTTTTCCCCATATATAAATAAAGTGGTGATGAAATTATCATATTAAAACTTGACTATTTTACGAAAATCAAGTTAATAAGTGAAATATCTAAAATGTTTATGAACAGAATATGTACTCAGGTTTTTTAATTACTCATTATTAAATTAAGGGAAAATTGTAAAAAATCTCCTTATATTTATTTTCTTTTGCACAAATTATTTATTCACTCAAGTTAATTCTTGCAAAAACTCTCTCTTATTCATGTTCATTTTTGCACTGTCTATGTAAATCCGTGAAAATTAATGTGAGTGTCACTTAAGTGTTAACTCGAACATGCTTAGGGGCGATCACTTTGACAACGGAACCAAAGACTGAATTCGAACCGAACTAGAACCGGGACCGGAGAACCGAGAAATGCAGGTAACTGTTCCGGTTCTAGTTCTTAAAATGGCTAACTGAAAAGTTCGATCCATCCCGATTCTTGACCGGTTCAGTCCGATTCTGGACCCATGCCTACCCCTAAACATGCTAATTCAAATGTTCAATACTTAAGTGATACTTTCGTTAGTTTTTACAGATGTGCACAGACGGTGCAAATTTAAACATGAGTGAGGGAGAGTTTTTGTAAAAATACTGTGAAGGGAAAATTTGTATAAAAAATCAATTATAAGAAAACATTTTGCAATTTTCCCTCAAATTAAATACTATAAGTCTATAAGATGACAATTATTTTGAAAAGAGAAAATAAAAAGAAAGAGAGAGAGAGGAGTTGGCAACACATTCTCACATTATGTCCGCGAAAAATAAATGCTCCTCAACCAACCCTTCTCGATATCTTAACTTAACGGTAAAAAAAAGAAAAAAATATTTGGTTTTCAACACCATGCATATGTGTGTTGTGTGCGTATATATAGATAGATAAGCCACACACTCTCTCGCATCGCAGCACTAAATTAAGCATTCCATTTTCTCTATACTATTCACTAGCCATATAGTCCATATGGAGAGGGTAATTGGTTTTGTGGTGGTGATGTTGAGTATAATGAATATTGGATGTGCGGAGCCACAAGTGCCGTGTTACTTCATCTTCGGAGACTCTCTGGTCGACAATGGCAACAACAACGAGCTCACTTCCCTGGCCAGAGCCGATTACCTTCCCTACGGCCTCGACTTCGGCGGCCCCACCGGTCGCTTCTCCAACGGCAAAACCACCGTCGATGTTATTGGTATGTATATATTACCCTTCCCTCCATGTTTTGTTTTCTTTCAGTTTTAATGCTTCTTTTTATCAGCATATTGTATCAAGATTTGAGTTTTAATGTTTCGGCCACGTATATATTGCATGCATGCTCCAAAGAGTGAACTTTCCCCTTCTATTTTCTTCTCATTTTAGTATATAGAATTAGAGAACCTACTACAATATAAGGAGTCATATCACCACTGTTGATGAGAAGCTACAAGTAGGCACATTTTGTGGCGCCGGCTAGGTTGAAAAAAACCGCTGGCTACGCTTAGCCGGTGAACAGCCCCTCAAGAATGCCTCGCTGGGAGAGTAATTGTCCCGGCAAGACATTGTGCCAAAATCTCACCGAACATGTAGATGTAATGTCACGCTGGTTAGGTGAACTTATTGAGACATTGCGATATCTTGCTGGTTAGGTAACACAGCGAGATACACAATGTCTCATTGGATATAGTTTCACTTAGCAACGAGACATGGTGGTGCAATGCCTCGTCGGATAGGTGAATCCTAGTCGGCAACACTCAAATCAAGTGTGCCGAGTCTTGGATCAAATTTGTAACGGTGTATTGACCACTGTAATTATAAAATTAAAGCTCCGATACTTTATCCTTTTTAATTTATGAAATGTTCAAAATAACTATAAAGTTGGCAAAAGTTATGCTTGACTATTCGTATTAATTATTAGTTAGTGTGTACTGTAAGAAGTGGTCTTTTTAGTTGGATAGTTCTAAATGTTAAATATCTGTAAGTTAATTAAATGAACTTATGGTTAATATGACTCTCCATACATAACTAATTTGGAGCCCCTAGTTAATTAATTGATTGCCTACTGGTGTAGAAATCACATCAAACATAAATATAAATAATTGTACAAATATCATAATAATATTCTGTTATACAATATTGACTTGAAGTATAATGTGACACATAATGCATGCATTTTTTTTCTATTAAAAAATACTATGATTTAATTTAATTAAGTGATGTAAATTTACACCAGCTAGTTGTTGGCCGTAGAGATCTGATCATCATAAATTCATAATTAATGGGTTATATTTTATAATAATTTCCACTTAAAATTTTACGGTTTACGATAAATATTCATGTATATATTATTTAAATTGAGACACGTCGCGACTCTCGAAGCGCAAATCGCGGTAAGGTTTTGCCACGTGTCAAGAAAGCAACAAAAAGACCCCGAGACGTTGACTTTGGAGAGCCAATGAGTCAACATGCACAAAGAGTATGTGACATAATAGTCTTCATTGAGAAGCGTGCCACTTCTTCACACTTAAATGCCTTAAATGTGCATGCACATGCCTCTTGTGTTTACTTCATTCCCATTAATCCCATACCATCATTTCACTGCAATTAATTGAGTTAATTACTGCCTCAAAACTACACATTAAAGTCTAAATCAATATTCATATCTTATTACCATAACATGTCATTATTTTAGGTTTATAGCTTCATTATACAAGAGATTTTCAAATATCACATTATAAATACTTTAAATTTACGTACTGATACCCACAAAATTATTCACTTAATAGAATAAAAGAAAGGTGGTTGAGTACATAAAACTTGTGATAAGTGACAGTGAATCTGAATTTGTTTGTCAAACTCAAGCATTATTCTAACTTAGTGTTAAAGTCTAAATCAATATTCACATCAACATTGATGTGAATATTGATTTAGACTAAGCAACATACAAGAGATGTACGTAATATCATGTTGGAAATAATTTAAATATACGTTCAGATGCACGAATAAAACTATTCACCTAACAGCACAAGAGAAAGATGGTTGAGTACATAAAGCTTGTGACAAGTGACGATGAACGTTAATTTTGTTTGTCAAACTCGAGCATTATTATAACTCGTGTATGAAACATGTTATTAAAATAGGATTTGAATCTAAAACCTGGTAAGCAACTAATGTTGTTCACTCATCAACTTAAGAACATGATAATTGACAAGACTTGGAATGTATGTGTTGCAGCTGAGCTGCTGGGGTTTGATGAATACCCTCAACCATACTCAACGGCGAGAGGCCAAGACATACTCAAAGGAGTCAATTTCGCATCCGCAGCCGCTGGAATCAGAGAGGAAACTGGACAACAACTGGTACTTATTCCTTTTTATTCATAATTCATACATTTTCGACGTGACACTAATCTTTATGTGATCACTTCAGGGTGGTCGAATCACGTTCAGCGGGCAGGTGAAGAATTATCAAGATACGGTGTCCCAAGTGGTTACCTTATTGGGTAGCGAAAACGCTGCACTAAAACATCTGAGCAAGTGCATATACTCGGTGGGTATGGGAAGCAACGACTACTTGAACAACTATTTCATGCCTCTCTACTACTCCACCGGCCGCCAGTACACTCCCGATCAATATGCCGACGACCTCATTCGCCAATACACCCAGCAACTCAAGGTCATGTACACCAACGGAGCGAGGAAGTTTGTTCTGATCGGGGTAGGTCAGGTTGGGTGCAGCCCCAGCGAGCTCGCCCAGAACAGCAACGATGGCTCTACTTGCGTCGAGAGGATCAATTCCGCTTGCCAATTGTTCAACACCAAGCTCAAGTCTCTCGTCAATCAGTTCAACATTAACACCCCTGATGCCAAGTTCATTTATATCGATGCCTACGGTATCTTCCAGGATCTTATCAACCGGGCTCCTGCTTACGGTAATCAGTTAATTAGTACCCTATATATACCCTATATTTGTCATATAGAAATATAAAATGTTATTGTGTATATAGGGTTCAAGAACACGAATTCGGGGTGCTGCGGAGTGGGGAGGAACAACGGGCAGATAACATGCTTGCCAATGCAAACACCATGCGAGAACAGAGACGAGTACCTGTTTTGGGATGCATTCCATCCCACTGAAGCTGCCAATGCCATCGTCGGCCAGAGATCCTACAGTGCCCAGTCTCCTTCCGATGCCTATCCCGTTGATATTCGCACTCTCGCTGCCCTCTAGATACTTCCTTGTTCTAAGCGCAGTTAATGTAGTTTCTTCTTAATTATGGACATGCATGTTTCATCCTCTCGACTGATGGACTCCAACACTTTTTTGTCTGAATTAATTATGGGGATTTCATACTCGTTTCCTTGCAATTTCATTTTACCTTGACTTGACCCACATATAAATAAACTCAACTTGTTAAAAGCAAGATATTTCAAATCAGGAATCAACTGTATTTACATTACAATACAGTTAATATGAAATTCAACCCCAAAAATTCAAAGGGGTAAAGAATGATAATCTACAACTCAATTTCAGTGACTCAGCAAATGCATAGAATCAAACTTGAACACACCTGCATGCATTTCAACTGACCTTATTTGTATGATCATCGTCAAATGCTGCAGGTAGAGCGAGATGAACGGCTTCGACTATGCATAGAATCTTTCCGCAACATGGCCTCTAAATTCTGAAAGCATTTCAAAGGCCTCACCTGTTTTTTTTAAAACATCAGTATCGTTAGTGCACACAACTTCTGCACGTGAAAGAAGTAAAGGAGTACTTGTTTAATTCTAGCTTTAAGAGAGGGAGGGAGAGACCTTCCAACGCCTTCTGTGGCCAAGGGTTTTGTGCATGGATTCAAGTCTCGGAATTATTTGCTTGAACGCGGGTCTCTTGGCTGGCATCTCATTCCAGCATTCTTCAATCAACCTGAAGAACAACATGTGATCAAGGTCTTGCTTTCCTGAGGCGTAACATAATACATGTTTAAATGGAGTATACTTACTCCCTAAGTCCATGTGCATAACGTTTTGGTGGAGCTCTAAAAGGTGGGCGTTCTCTCGCTGAATATGCTTCAGCAACTTCACTCTCTTGCTTTGAGTAAAATGGCGGACAGCCTTCAACCATCTGAAGTGCAGAACAATACAAACGACTTTATTATCCTGCTACCATCAATGGAATTAATCAAAGCACAAGCTACTGCTCAATTAAGAAACTTCATAGATAATTAGTCTTCCAGCTTCAGCACTTCAGTTCCATAATGAATAATACAAGAGCAATGAGCCAAGTAGCATTGGAAATAACAGAAATATAGACAAAATGGTACAAGAAGTGCAGACTGCAGACACAACTATCAATATTCTCCAAAAACCTGAACTTGGGGATGTGCTTTTTATTTGAGCTATGTTTTATATTTCAAGAATGCTTCGTATCATGACTCGTGAACATGATGGCCAAGCTACTAAGATACAGATAATTGTATTATCTTCACACCAAGACATGAGGTGCTATAAGTTTAAAGTCAATAAACATATATATCGTGAAGTACCATGTTGAGGCAATGATGTTAGATTACTTTTCATACTATTATATACCAAAGCAGATCCTTCAAGGAAAAGAAAACTATAGATGCATACAAATATTAGAAAAACATATAGGATCTAAAAACTATGAACAAAAATAAGAATACAATTTTCAAAGACGGTGCAAAAAGTATAAGATAGATAAAAATCGAGAAGTGGATCATACAGGAAGTGTAAACCACATAAGTTACATACAAATACCTAATTGAATAGCTCCTAAAATTAAACAAAATGTTCTTCCATCATCAACTAGAGCTTAACTGGTAAAGAGAGATATGCCGTAACATGGTAAGGCCAACACCTCCAGGAAAAAACCAGTCTAGAAAATTGAGAGAACTTCACCTCTTGTAGAATTAAGGCAAAGGAAAAAACATCTACTTTAGTATCATATTCTTCATTTTTGAAGACCTCTGGAGCTACATATCGGCCTGTGAACAAAAAATAGCCAATTTCAACTATAAATCTAATAACTGACATATTTTATACAAAACCAAGATACCAGAGATATATAGAAACACAAAAGGTAAAAACAAAAACTAAATCCCTGTTAGACACACCCGGCAAGTAACACTTACAAGACTCGTATTGATGATAAGTTAAAGGCTTCTCTTCCTTAACTTGGTTGGCAACTCTCAGCAACTTGCTCACTCCAAAGTCAGCAACTTTCAGATGCCCAGAATCATCCCGCAATACATTTCTGTTATCTCACTCGAAAGAAACATAGAAAAGAGCTCAGTCTCAGAAAGCAGAATTTTAAGATAACTCAATGCTAGTCAGCTTATCTGTACACACAATTGAACTTCAGGGAAGAAAATAGAACTGTACAAGATAACTTACGAGGGCACCAGATCACGGTGAATTATGGCTTCTGGTCTATTCTCATGCAGATAGTTCATTCCCCTGCAAAATTGCCAACTTTTATGAGTTAAGGAATAGTATCCAACTCTATTAACAAATGTCATTTTTATTTATAAAAAATTAAGAAAAAGAAGAAAATGTTAAGTTGAAACATAACAGCAACAGACCTAGCAATATCAAGTGCAAATCTCACAGCTGTAGTTGGTTTTAACGCTCCTTTCTTTCTTAAGAATGCATGAAGATCTCCCTGCATAAGAAACCACAAATTAGATATGTGATAATCTTCTAATGAAACACAAACTTGTTTGGAGAACATTTTAGATGGTAAATGCCTAACTCAAATTATTGCACTTTTTTCATCCCAATATGAGTGTTATTTGACTATTAGAAAAATTAAGAATTATTAGTGGTGTTTGTCTTTAACTTTCTCCATGCGGTTCCACGTTCCTCCATTTGTCAACATTCAAGTGGTTATCACTAACTCATATCAAAGATTCTATTGACAATTCATGTATAATTCACTTCTTAAAAAGAAAGTGGACTTGTCACTTGTGCTTTGGGAAATCTAATTAAGAAAGTGGAACACCAATTTCAGAGAGTTGGGAGTACTCCATATTTGTGAAATGAGCAATGGGATAAACCTTGGGTAAGTATTCTGTTACAATCATCATTGGACTACTCTGAGTTACAGCACCCAAGAACTGGACCACATTTGGATGTCGTATTTTCTGAAGCAGTTCAAGTTCATTTCTAAATGCCCTTCTGCATAAGCAAGCAACCTTAAAAAATTTAATACAAGGTAAAGAGTGATATTCAAGAAAAGCATGTTTTAAAATAAATAAAAACTAACACTTTATCTTCATCAATAGACACATCTTCTCCCAGCTTTTTAACTGCAACTTGTATGCCACGCCAAGATGCTATACGATAGGTTCCCTGTATTATTGTCCATGGTTGGCATAATTGAATATAAATTAAAAAGAAGAAAACCTACGTTAGTCCATTTCAAAGGTTTGTCACTAAAAAGCCTGTTGTCTGATATTCAGGCAATCCTTGTCACTACATTTTGTTTATTGTTTTCCAATACTTGGTAGAAACAATAATTTCACTTGTAATTCAATGCCTACCAATCCAATTTAGTAGACGGGCATTATTATGTAAGTAATGATGAAACATGGTACGCAATTATTCTAACCCATAGCAATGTTACATCCAACAAAACTATTCGTACATGAACCAGGTTTAACTATTTAAACATCCAATGTGAAATGAACAATATGCTTACCTTAGTTATGTCCACACTGTTTGTAAAATCGAGCTCATCGGGATTGATCTCGTATTCAGGGACTTCACGGGCATGTTTGACATGCATTGGAGGTGGAGCCATCTACATATTAAGTTCATATCGAAAAGAGTATGGACAGAGAATGTCAATTAAATCAACCCATAAAGAAGGTCAGCCAGCAATAGCCCTAACAACATTCAAAACCATTCACAGCCGAAATACAATACATACCAAAGGTTTAGCTCCATGTTTCTCCAAAATTTTAATCACATCATTGTGCTTGTAATGTATAGCATCTGCAAGAGGCTGTTAAAGTAACCTTTGATCACTACATGAGGAACAAATTAAAATAACAAAGGGCAACCCAATTGCAGGATGTCTCCCACTACTGTGGTTCAAGGAGGGTCATTTATATAACCGGTATTGCCAAGGTACACTTCAATTCAAGCTACCTCTTATACATACATCCCCCAAAATTACTACATTATATCCGTTCTCGCAACACACCTTTCTTTTCAGTTATAAATCATAGAACCAGTAAATGGGTGAACTGAATCTCACATAACCAAAGCCAATCTCCATATCCTCTACCCTTGATATGTACATATACATTCTCATCAATTGCGATCATAATTCGTGTCTCGACACCTCTAAGAAACATGCAATTGCATGATTTTGAGAAACATATCCTTCTGAATCACCATCCATATCACTCACAAAAATGATCTCCAAATTCCAGAATTTCTAACCAATACAGTAATGCTTAGAATGAAATTGCACCAACCAACCATACAATACATTGCTCATCAGTGTGGTCCGTATGAGCAATATTTGGTTTGAAATTGGAAAAACTACAAATTGCAACAGATAATCAATTCACCGATAAAACAAAAAGGAGAGGAATCGAAGAGCTTACGGTGCTTCCCCAGCGGTCCTTGGGGTCGACCTCGGCGCCGCGAGAGAGCAAGAGCTCAACGGCGTCGTTCAAGCCCTGGCAGGCTGCGACGTGGAGGGCGGTCCGATCATCAATGTCCCTGAAATTGACGTCGGCGCCGGAATCGAGGAGCTCCGCCATGGCTTCCAGGTCTCCTTCACAGGCCGAGTACATGAGGCGAATCCTCGGGTCGATCGCCTCCAGAGCCTCGGCGAAGGCGTCGCGCTCTCCTCCGTCGCCGCCGGCCACGTCCGGCGCCAGCGACGACTGCTTCCCCAGAGTAAACCTCACCGGCGACTTCGGCACTTCCATAGCTCAGAGAGAGAGAGAGAGAGAGTAGTGCAATGAAATGATGTATTGTTGAAGTTGCAGAGTAGTGTGTAGAAGTTGAAAGTGCTTTGAAAGGCATGACTTGGCGAAGGAGGAGAGTGAGCTGGAAGCGTGTTGGGGCGCGTGGGGACAGCGCAGGGTAAGGGTGTGTTGACTAACATGCACAGGTGGGTGAGTGGCACGCTCTCGATGTGATTGGTGAACGCTCTCGGTGGCGTTTCCTTGTGAAGCACGTGAAAATGCTGATTTTGCTCCCTATTGGAATTCCTCGTATTCACGTTTTTGGGATCGATATAAAGTGTTTTTATTCACTTTTAAAAGTTTTCAAAAGGGCAACAAAGTTTCTTAATGTATTACAGCGTGTCTCAACATGGATTTTTTTGGGATTATAGGTCAATATTATACCCAACTTTTACTATTCTCATTTAAGTACATGGATATACAAACTACTATTCAAATAAGAAAGTAGGAACAAATAACAACCATTGGATCAAAACTCATTAATGACTCTTATAAATAACTAATTTCAGCTGAAAATGAATTCAATAAAAGTCAAAAATGACATATTAGTAATTGTGTCCTCTACTCCTCCTCCTTTAGTGATGCTTCCGTCGGTTGTGTGTGCTCCTCCATTGACACCTCCATGACTACTCCTCCTTCAACGATGCTTCTCCGTCGTCTCTCTTTCCGGTGATATGTGTCTGTCGCAATCTCAATTCCTCTCCTCTTCTACTCGTCTTCACCGATCTGGTCCGATCTCGCAACGTGGAGCGACGATTTGGTGCGGTGATTCAAAAATGGTGGGAGGAGCTGATAAGAGAAGCTCCTTTCAGGTTCGTTTTGCTGGAATTTCTTGTTTTGATGACTCGAATCTGCTCGGAGATCGCTTTGTCTGATTTGATTATTGTGTTATTTGGTCCTGTAACAAGATGTGTACTGAGTTTGTGTACAAAATTGGGGATTGTACAATC
>JAYMTP010006876.1:0-11595 GCA_036897365.1 Geranium brycei | reverse complement strand
TCCAGACAATAAATCATGGCAATTTGGTTCACATAAATTAAATTATAAATAAAGCACAATAAAATTAACGAAACAGAACATGAATCTAATTTGTGCAGACAAAGGAGTTAGACAAATCGAGTAGTGCTTGCAGCCGTGGAGCTCTCCTCTTCACCGACGGAGGTGGTTTCAGCTTTCTCAGCGGTGGCGGGCCCGTCCAGATCGCCGGAAGCTCGATGGACCTTGTCGCCCAGACCGCCGGAATCTCGCGCGGCATGAAGAAGGAGCTTGCGTGGCGGTGGCATAGAATTTCTTACGCAGAGCCGCATTGCATTAGGAATTTTAAAATAGAGAGGAATTTGCGTGAAACATGATACACAAAGAATAGATTTTTTTATTTTACGAATTAGTTACATTTACCCATATACCTTTTTCCCATTATTTCATTTATTTCATTAATAATTAAATAGATTAATGATAACCATTGATTATTAACATCCAAAGGATGGTAATGATTCTTATTTTTTTCTCTAAGACATGATTTTTACCTGATCTCTTCCCATTGTTGTTTCTGCACTGAAACTAATTTGGGCTAGGAGCCCACAACAGCCCTCTTGTGAGCCCAGGCCCATACCATAAATTCCCAATTTCAAGCTCTGCCTTGGCTCGGCCCTTGAATTAGACCTTTCACTAGTGTGAAGAAACAAAAGAACCTAATTTTGTCTGAATCACATTTTACCAAAACACAAATTTGCTGGATTCTACAGTTTCTCAATTGGACAATGCATTCTTGTTGCCCTAGGTTGATGGTGGGGAGGTAAAATAGTTTTCACCTACATTATCTCCAAATTCTCTTTGTTTATTGTGGCATATAATTGTTTTATTGATTCTCCCAGAAATTTGGGTTCTTGGACTGTAGTGATAACAAATGGTGAACGATAGATATAGTTGTGTGTTGTTCTTGTTCTGCTCACACTTTTTCCCATGCTTACATCCAGATTCTACATGTTAGATGTGACATTACTTGTGGTCTCTTCTTGATAATATCATCAGACAAGTTGTATTTAGCAAGGCTTATGTGTTCAAACACTGAACATGAACAGAAATTTCATGTCTTGGACTGTTTCTTTAGTTATGACACTGACAAGCGGTTCTTGTTCCTTGTTCTTTTTATGCACGATGCGAATCTATATAAATAAATGGTCTTCATTCCTCATCATTACAGTCATCCACCATGGCAACCTTGGTTGCGGCTATTGTTGAAGGTTGTTGTAATTCCATCGCCAGATTTTTGTGTGGTGGGATTGCTACACTCGTTCATGTCAATGGTAACATTCAATCTCTGAAGAACGAGATGGAGCAGCTTGTTTCCTTGACGACCATGATAAAAAGAGAGATTGAGTCGGCCAAATCAGAAAGGAAGTGTGCTTCATTTGAAGTGAAAGTATGGCTCGGGAAGAGCGAGAACATGGTGCGTGATGTGCAGCTAATGCTGGATGCTGGTCTCGGCAATGGTTGCAATGTTTTTCCCCGCTATCGACTGGGCAAAGATGCCCAAAAGAAGTGCCTTGAGGTGAAGCAGCTTGTGCGCTCGTGTAAATTCGGAACTATTAGTGTTGACAAGAAGTCTCCAGTGAAGGCGGTGGAAAGATTGCAGGCGCAATCTCTGGCGGGCCAGAGAGTCGCTGAATGGATGCTGAGCAGGCTCATGGATTGGTTGCAAGATGATAGGGTCAAAAGGGTTGCTGTGTGGGGGATGGGAGGCGTCGGGAAGACCACACTAGTAAAGAACTTCAATAATAGGCTCGAGTCCTCGTCAGGATCCGGGATGCTCGATTTGCTTATTTGGGTGAAGGTGTCAAGGCATGTGGATGTGAGGAAGATCCAGTCTGATATTGCCGGGAGATTGAATATGCAGTTCCTTGCAGAGGAAGACACGCAAAGAAGGGCTAATAGATTATTCGGGAGATTGGAGAAGATGAAGTTCATTCTCGTTCTTGATGATGTTTGGGAGAAACTTGATCTGGAAGCTGTTGGTATCCCGCAAGAGGATGATCAAGCCAACGGTAAGATCATAATAACAACTCGAAGTTTCGATGTGTGCAGAGAAATGATGACCGATGTACAACTGAAAGTGAAAGTTCTGAATGAAGCTGAATCATGGAGTTTGTTTGCGCAGAATGCTGGAGATGTGGCCAAGCTGCAAAGCATAGAGCCTCTGGCCAGAGCAGTTTCAAGGGAATGTCGTGGATTGCCTCTTGCAATCAAGACCGTGGCGCTATCCATGAGGGAAACAACAATGCCCGAGCTCTGGAACGATGCACTCAACAAGTTGCACCATTCAGCACCTCGTTTCGGGAGCATCGAGAAGGAAGTTTACGTTCCATTGCGGCTGAGCTACGACTCGTTACCAAGTAAGATTCATAAATGCTGCTTCTTGTATTGCTCATCATACCCGGAAAGTTATTCGATAAAAATGAGCGAGTTGATTCAATGCTGGATAGCTGATGGGTTGATTGATGAGAATCAAACACTAGAACAATCATTCAATGCCGGGACCGCTTTAATTGAGAAACTTAAGGATTGCTGCTTGCTAGAACCAGGGGAGGGCATAGGAACCGTGCGATTGCATGATGTAGTGAGGGATATAGCCATTTGGATTTCCTTGTACGAACACGAACACGAAAACGAAAACGAAAACGGGTTCTTCTGTCAACCTGGTATTTCACTATCCGAGATAGTTCTAAAGAAGTTGGAGAGAAACTTTAGAAGAATCTCTTACATGAACAACTTGATAAAAAAGTTGCCTAGTAAGCTGTTGGGATGCTCGGAGCTAACTATGTTATTTCTCCAAGGCAATCCTCTGGAGAAAATCCATGATGATTTCTTTCAAGATGCCGGATCACTTAGAGTACTGAATTTAAGTGATACTTGCATAACTGTCCTTCCATCTTCCCTTGTTAACTCAAGGGAGCTCCGAGCTCTTTTTCTGAGAAACTGTTCTCTTCTCAGAAAGTTGCCTCCTCTTGAAGCTCTACACAAGCTCCAAGTGCTTGATCTTTCCGGCACTGGACTGCGACAATTGCCAAAAGAAGTGGGCAAGTTGACAAACCTGAGAGAACTGGACCTGTCCCGCACATACCACTTGGAAAAGATTGAAGTCGGAGCCATTTCAGGGTTATCGAGTCTCGAGTCTTTAAACATGTCTTTCAGTGCTTACAAATGGGTCGGGGAAAGTAAATCAGTACTACAAAATGCAGCATTTGATGAGCTGTTGGGGCTAAAACGCCTATCAGTTCTTCACATAAACCTGGATTCTGTTGATTGTATCGCTCTGCGCTTTGATTGGCTGAGGCTGCTGAGGAAATTCAGCATACACATCAGTCCAGCAATCTGCAACTCGAACCATCTCCCGACACAGCATGACGAGAAAAGGGTCTTTCTGCATGAGGTTGATCTGTTGGGCCCTGGTGTTGAAGGGTTGCTGTGCAGTGCCAGCGCCTTGGATCTGATAAACTGTGGTGGCATCAGCGGGTTATCTGAGATCATTTCCAAGACATGGTTAGATGGGTTACCAAAACTGAAGTCACTCACAATCCGCAACTGTGATTGGATAAAGAATATAATAAATGGGGAGGAAATACAAGGAAGAGTATTGCCAAATTTAGAGTGTTTAACACTTCACAGCCTACAAAATTTGGATGCCATTGTTGCTGGAGATTTTCTAAGAGTTGGGTTTCTTGAGAAACTGAGAAAAATAGAAGTTGTTGATTGTCCTAAACTGAGGGGCATGGTGTCCTACACTTTGCTTAAGCAGTTTAGGAATCTGGAAGAGATAAGGGTCACCAGCTGCAAGAGGATGAAGTGGGTTTTCCCGGGACAGGTGCCTCGTCAGGTACTCGAGAAGTTGAAGGTTATGGAGTTGAAAGATTTGGTTAGTTTGAAGTCTATTTGCTCTAGGAAACCAGCGTGGCGTGCTCTGGAGAAGATTGAGGTTAGCAACTGCCCTCGGTTGGAGAAGCTTCCTCTTTCGGCTCGCAATCCGATCACTGTCGGTGAGATTAGAGGAGACGTGGAATGGTGGAACAATCTTGAATGGGAGGATTACGAGACCAAAAGCGCTTGTCAGCAACGGTTCCAACCGTGCGCAGAAACTCTCCCGCCGCTGATTCAAGAAGATGAATGAGTAAGAAAATCTCCTCACTCGATCCTCATTTTTCTTTGTTTCAACTATTGTTTTTGTTGCTAGAAATATATTATCATTGATCTTGAAGGTCAACAGTGTTATGTAACCGTGCTGAGGCTGGTTTCTGTAACGCTGCTTAGTTTTCTATTGGGTTATTACTCGCTGCATGACATACTTGAGCTTTGTAGCGTTTGGTGCTCAAAAGGAAGGGTCGAGGCAATTTCTTTGCATTTTTGTGTCCATGAACTGATAACCATCTTTCAGTTTGTACTTTACTAACAATTTGGCTTCATATTGTGATGGTAGTTTGTTTCTCCTACAATGAAGCTTAAGTTAGTCTGGACCATCTTTTCATGAAAAAGAAACTTAAGATGCATTAATTGGGCATGCATGTTTTGTATTGCTTATCGATATTGGATACACAAGCTGAATGGTTGACACTTATGTATATAAGGTTGTTCAGTTTACAAGACTCCCACTATCGTTTATACAGCAGTGAGATCATTTTCATCACACTGATAAATATATATTCCTTTGCAGACCTAGAGAACTCAAGGCATGCCAAAAGAACACAAAACTACAGTACTTGTTTTGTCTCCATTGGGATGGTGAAGCTCAGAGCACCATAATTTGTGGATATGAAAGTTTTTTTTTCTGTTGTAACCATGGGTGTAGGGATTGGAAAGGCCGAGGAGCCCAGAGTACTATTTTTTAGTGTAGATATAGATGTTCATGTAAGCTCAGGGTATTGTGTGATGAAGCAATTGTTCTTCTATGTTCTATCCAGACCAGATAAAGGGTAGATGTATGTGCTAAGTTCAGTAGAGTTTGTCTGCATGACGTTTTTCTATTAGCTATTATTAAATTAAGGTAGATATTATTGAATAATTAATTTTTGTAGATTTAGTAATTCTTATTACCTTGTTACATTGAAAATAAAATGATTCTGAAATTTTACCTTCTGATAGGATGACAACTGACAAGACCTTTTATTTTAGTATGGCTTCACTCCGATTATTGGGTCTGATTGTTCAAGAGAATCAAATCTTACTTAAAAAGAGCAACGAGGAAGCGCATGTACCCATTAGAGTTCATTTTACCCAAAAGATTGACCTACTGTCTAATGTGTATATCAACTATTTCTTAACCTGTAATCGTCTAATGTGCGACTTCATTCACATATGAATCTACCAATTTCATTCACGTCGAATCTCATCATATTAGACTACCTCCATATAAAGCTCAAATTTTACTTGTTCTACTCAGTCCTACAATGCCCTTTTCATTCTATATAGGCCCACCACTATAAGAGTCTGATCCTTACTATGCCCTTTTTATTTTATATAAGCTCACCGCCATAAAAGTCTCATCATGATTCAAGTCTTAACACAGTATCCAACGGGGAAGACTGAGAGAATGAGCACCCAAAGAATAGAATGTGCTCAAATATTATATAGGGATAATTCATGTTCACTACGGTATGGTATAACATTTTTTCACGATATTACGAGTTACTGATTTAAGAGCCAGTTCAATACAGGAAATTACTTTTAAGTGTCACTGTTATCTAACTCTGTTAATACCGTCGATATTCGATTCGTTGGCACTGGTCTCGAGCGCCACCGACTAGATTGACTTGCCTGAGGCCAAATCGGAAAACCCCCAACTTCTGACCTCTCATTTCCACCGTTCGATCTCCTTTCTCCGAGTCCGTGTGGACCGCAAAAAGCTCATTAGCCAAGGTCTATTTGTGATTTGGGAAAGGAGGGCAGAGGAGGAGTGTTCCAGGTTGAGTCCGGCGGGGCTTGGCGGTGGAGGGGGCTCCAGGAAGGTTGGTCGGAGCTCCTTGGGTTGGTGGATCCTCAGCGCCGACTCAACTACCTTCGCAGCTTGATGCACTGATAAAGAGAAAACGAGGTTATAAAGTACATAACACCTTCTAAGTTTTTGATGTGGGACTTTTATTTGACAAAATCTGCGCCTTGGGTGAGCCGACAAGCTTGCATTGGGTCACTTGAGTGGGCAATACTTTTGACTTCTTTATAGATCTCACATGGTTATAAACCAATAATTCAAACTCACAACTCTCCATGTAATATGGATTGTGGTGTTGATATTCACATTTTCACCAAACCTTTTCTTGGGTTTCATCTAATGAAAACAGGCTTTTTATAAGGCTTAACGGGTTTCGATTTAATCTGACTTACCCAATAATCCAATTGGCTTTTGACATGTAGCTCGACAGAAGCCAAACGAGCGAGCCACGAGTCTTGGGCCTTCAAACTCGACCTCAACCAGGTGTGTCCAATAAATGTTGAGCGGGCTCAATACACTTTCTAAACTCGTATCATCTTATGTAGAATTGTTAGGGGTGGACACTTTTGACCCGGAACCGGAGACTGAATCGGAATCGAACCGGAACTAGAACCAAAGAACCGGAAACCGCTGGTAACGGTTCTGGTTCTAGTTCTAAAAATGTAAGAACCATAGATTTTCAGTTCGGTTCCAGTTCTTTAAACATAGAACCGGTAGGTAATCGGAACCGGACCGGTATGCTAAACGTTCATCGAACCACCATCAATTTATAAGAAGCATAGAGAAAGACTACGTGAACCGAGAAAGATATATTACTTATCTCTTATTAGTAATTTATTTGCGAATTTTATGATTCGATTGAGTTTAATAATTAAGTCTTAATGTTTTTGTTTGTTAGAATTTTTAATAATTATAAATTTCATGTTTATGTCTAAAAATCGACTAATTTGGACCTTAAATCGCATCTTAAACCACATCATTAAAAAAAATAAAGAATTGACGGTTCTAACGGGTAGAACTGAGGAACCGAACCGGATAAATGGTTACAGAACCGAACTGTCCCATTATGTAATGGTTCCGATTCTGGTTCTCAAAAATTAAGAACCGGAGAGTACGGTTCCGTCCGATTATTGGCCGGTTCGGTCCGGTTTTTGACCCATGCCCACCCTAATCTAGAGGGAGGGGCATAGAAGGAGTAGCCGTCCACCTTAACCAAAAATATTAGAAAAATATTATTATATAGAAGATTTATTACAATAACAATAATAATATTTGTCTAAAAGAAAATTTGAAAATTATTAAAGTGAAATTTGGGCCATTTGGGGGTATAGATGGCACGAGGTTCTTGATTTGGGAAAAGGATTGAAGGCGATCGTTTTATTTCGTAGGTTTTGTTTGGGGTGATGTACTGGGGGCTTGCTCTATGTGTTTTCGAGGTGGTTATTGTAACGGATTTGCGGAGAGTCTCAACCCATTCGAGGTAGATGCCGCAAGTTTGCAAGAGGTATTTTGTTGCACTATTAGTTATTATGCTCGTCGTTCTCGGGATTATTCTCGGCACTATTTGTTTCGATGATCTCCACACCCCTCAACCTGACACGAAGAGGTAACACAATAACTATGGCGTCATTCCCATCGCCTCCAACCAGGTCTTCCATGACTATAACAAACACATAGGGGCGAATTGTCATTTCGTTCATTAGTAGTTTTGGGCATTTGTTCTTAATTCATGTGTAGTCTCTGGCAGGAACCGTCTTGTTAACATTTTTACTAGGGGTTTGGGAAGAGATAAGTGCTTCGGTTGTCTCTTTGCTATGAGTGATCATGTAAATATACGTCTTATTATTCATTAACAAAATAAATTCCGGATAAACCTTTCTTTGTTAATTGAAACTTTTAAAAATGAAACCTCCTGACCCTCCTCCCATCCCTCTCCCCAACCTTTCTCCTTCCCATCCCTCCAAGACAACTTCTCCCTCTTCTGTTTTTGCCTTCAACCTTCCTCCGCAGAACCCTGCATCTTGGCTTAAGGGCATCTCTAATGGTGCTCCCTATACTTAAAATAATATAGGGAGTGATTTGCATTGGAAATAGGATAGGGAGTTACATTTTCATGTTTAACTCCAACCATGCTCTCTACAATTAAGCTACATATATTAATTTAACAATATCTATTACATTTAAATAATAAAAAGTTTGTAGGAGAGAGAGTAAAGTAAGATAAAGTATAATAAAAAATCAAAAAGTAACATGAGAGAAAATGTGGGGAGCTCCTTATTGTAGGGAGTCATATAGGGAGCCCCATTGGAGTGCAATTTTTACATTTTCATTCCCTACAATAGTTTTTTAGCTATTGTAAGGAGTCACATTGGAGATGCTCTAAGGACATCTTTGGCCAGTTTGGATATATTTCCTCTATCTCCATCCCCCCAAAACACAAAACCAGCGGAAGGTCCTTTGGTTTCGTTCATTTTTCCTGCCCGGAGGATGCGAAGGGATCCTTAACCCTTTACGGCTCAACTTATTCTCACAGGCGCATGATAGTTGTTTTCGCAAAAGGAGTTCCTCCAAAATCCTTTTCTGGTAAACAACTTAAGCCATGAAAAACTATTAACTCAGTTCGTTCATACTTGTATGTTCTTGCTGGCAACAAGACAGTCCCTCAAGCCCCGACTCTTTTCGCATCTGCAATTCTAGAATGCAAAGGTCTCCCAAACTTGATTGTCACAGGGAGACTTGATTCAATTGTTGTGGCCGTCGCGCGCTCCAACATTGATGTCAAGGTCATCCGGTATCAAATGTCGGAGGACAACATCTCTGGCATCTCAATTTCTTCTTTAGGCAACAGAGCCTTTCTTATTTTTTTTGACTCGCGGGAAGGCCTCAACGACTCTAAACAAGATGAACTGATGGTTCTTCGAGTTCCAATGCAAGCCCACACTGGTTGGAAGAGGGAGTATGTTTCAATGGATTTCCATTACAGGTCTGCCTCTCACTTGCTGGTCACAGGAATCCAATAAAAACAGTGCGGGTCTTATTGGCGAATTAGTTTGCATTCATCCTGCGAGCTCCTCTTGACATCACTTCAATCGTGCTCTAGCCCATGTTCTCTCCGCATCTCTGGTCCCGATTTCAGTGATTGCAAAGCTTCAGGTTTTCGGAAAATCTTACCCTATTCGGATTGAAGGAGTAGATTCGGGTTGCATCCCCATCTCTTTCTCTGAATCTTCTCACCCCCTGTTTTCTGAGGTGAGTTTGTCGTCGGATTGGTCGATTTCGGTTCCAGAGTTTTCGGCCGTTTCGGGCTCCGACGGCTTTCTGGAAGATGGCGAGTTCTCGCCAGCGGCAAAGCCGGCACTGCCCTCTGGCGACGATGTCCCCTCACTTCACGGCTCTATTTCTGCTACCAACGTTTCGCATGTCGCCATCTCGCCGCATGCGATTCCCCAGACTTTTTCTGCTCTCGACGCGCGCTCTCTCGAGGTGATAAGTGAAAGCGTGGCTGTTGTGGTGCTTGCCGACTATATTTTTAAATCTAAGGCGAAACAGAGACGCAAAAAAATTGGTTGTTTTTGTAAAAATCGATCATACATTTCTTGAAGGGGCATCCAGAACTTTCGCTTTTATGAAAATTTGGGTTTCACTACTGAGATGAATAGACAATTCACGACATTCAAGAAAGGGAGATTGAGCGGGCTAAATCTCGTCGAAAATCTTGTTGTTCTTGTCTTTTTTTTTCATTGTCTCTTTCATGTTTCATTGTTTTCCTTTGTATCCCTTGTTATCATCTTCTCTATCCACCCTTCTCGGGTGATAGTTTGGTGGTAATGTTCAGTTGCTTTTTAATAAAGTAATTTGCTAATGAAAAAAAACCTTTCTTTGTTACATCTTCTATCATATACTTATAAATATAGTCCCTCATTTCGTTACAATGTTTCATTTACTTTTACTCGCGTCTACAACTGATACCACACATAATAAATCTTACATTGGAATTGAATCCACCACACCAGAGAAGAGAAGAGAAGAAGCAACATCCTTTATACCAGAACTTGTGTACTAATTTCATCATCCTTGTATAGCATATTGATCACTCTGGTATGATTCAGAACCCGAGTCAGCAGAGTCATCGGAACCTCAGTCGAGTGGAGACACGCTCTGTTTATGTCTTTCCATGAAGCACTCACTCTTTCCTCTGTTGATGTACAGTTTGTGCTTGATGCCACATATCCTCTCTTTTGCTCAAACTACAATTTTCATGAAACTCGAGATCAATACCAATTGAAGTTAAAATGGCTAGTAAATTTTGAATCACATACAATGTTTTACATTTATATACCTTGTGGGATGATATGTCATCGATGAGCCTACCAACGACAGGTGAAGCTGCAACAATCTGAGGATCAGTAGAAAGCCATTCGAACGAGTCTTTTGTAACGATTTCTCCCATGCCCATCAAGGAAGTAGTTTCTAGCATTGCATAGCCCGATGTCACGAGCGCATCGCTCAAGTACTCCTCCATGGTTGGAGTGTAATTTTGGTGGAACCATTTTGCTTCTTGAAAATATACTCTCACTAGGTTTGTCATCTGAGGAGCATGCAACAATAATAGTAAATAAACCATATGTTATGGTAACAATATTGCTATGTGTGATCTAATCGGATTTGATAGGAAACTCACAGCTTGTTTCGCAGAAACGATACAATGTGATTTTCCATGTAATGTCAAGTTGTCTACCATTTCCCTGTAAACATCTAGGAGTGTTGCATAACAGAGCTGCATATATTCCGGTAGTTGTTCCAAGGAAGCAACATCCCACCTGGAAATCAAATGTTTCATATTGTTCGAACAGATCCATCTAAAAACTCAAGCTGATAGCTAGAGACTTTAAGATGCTTACCTTTCGATAGCACCAGTAAAGAGCTCGAGTTCTTCTGTTGTGCCATAAAAGTCGTAGATGTCATCAATAATAGAAGGCAAGGCGACAACTTTGGTAAGTACGGTCCTAGCCAGCACATACTGAGGCTTGTTATATATTCCCGACATACAAAAGTAGCAGTCCACAAGCTTATTTGTTGCACAAGGTAGCTTTGTTCCGAAATCTAAATCTTCGCACCACCTAGTTCAACGCATAACACAAAACAACATAAGTTAATCTGATACTAGTAAGGAACTTATTACAACACCGTTAGTTTGTATTAACAAACTCACCTTGTGGTGTCACGAAGTTCCTTTCGATGCAATTTCTCCAACCTGTTAAAATCCAACTTTGCAAAAGTTAACAGAACTTCATTACGCGAAGCATCTTGTTCGTAGATAGGCATGTAGTGCCTTGCTTCGACCCTCGCTAAGCTCTTGTGCAGAGGATGCTTTAAGGCATGGCTTATTTTGCGAGCCAGAGAAGGGTTGGAGGTGGAGGAAGCGAGAGATTGAAGACGAGAGGTAGTAAAAACAAAGCAAAGCTGTAAACAATGACACAAGGAGTGTTTGCCCAGTTCGGTGCTAACTCACCTACGTCTGGGGGCACTTTGCCAGTAGAACGATTTCACTATGAGGTAATAGTCACAACATACAAGTATCGGTGGTCATCACACAGACCACTACCCTATGCTAC
>JAYMTP010006875.1:0-11596 GCA_036897365.1 Geranium brycei | reverse complement strand
TCCGGCCGGTTTCGGTTCCAGAATTTGAAAACCGGACACGACAGGTTCGGTTTTTTATTTGAGCCGCCGGTCCGGTTAACCGTATATGGACAGCCCTAGCCGCAGCACATATAACTCATGTACGTTGCCTTTATAATGGCAGCGCATATCACCGCATTATGATGATATATAAGTTTGAATAATTGTCTTTTTATACGTAATGATTAATCAACAATGGGTCGGCATGTGGATTGGAACGTACTGTTGAACAAATATCATTATTTAGTGAATGTGATGACTATTTAGTGAAACGTTGTGTCTTTTATCAAGAGATATGACTCATAGTGAAAAGGCACTACCATGTTCATAGTTGAGAGAAATATTACACAACAATTCATTCATATATTTCTCTTTTACTTTTTAAGACTACTGTGTATCCTATACAAAAACATATTGATTGCTTATTTCCTTATCTTTAACACAAAAGAGGGACCTAACTTTGACACATGGTCGCATTTTGTAAGTATGTTTATTGTTCATTCTTGGTAGGGGCAAAAAGGGAAATATGACTGATACCACTCCACAATTTGGTGTAGGCAATGCAACTTACGATACGTGGGTTATGGACGATGTTAATGTTACATGATGACTTATCAACTCTATATGACATTATCGGTTATATAGCATAGTCGAGTCCAAATCTTGATACAATTTCCTGATAAAAAAACTATATGACATGATGTGATAATGTTATTCATTCATCTACCTAATACAAAAAATGTCTGAGACTTTTTCTTGCACTTTCTATATGAGGGTGATGATAAATCAATCATTTATGATTTGTCGCGTAAAGCCATGACAACCAAATAGGGTAGATGGCTACTATCAATAAATTTTGTAAATTGGAAATTTATTTCGTAGAAACTTGATCATTGCAAACTTAGGTCTTTTAATGATATGAACAACTGAGATCTAGATGAAATCTATTATTTCACTCGAGGCAGAATTCTCCATACATATCCACTTCCAGATATTGAAAACTCTTTTTCAAGCTTGTGACGGGAAGAACACCGTCAAACACCATGATAAGTCACGATGATATATCTCAAGTGGCTATGACGGCTAGGAAATTTATTTCATCTTTTTGCAACATTTTCTTCCACGTCCATTGGTGAATAATGTTCTTATTTTGAAAGTAACAAACATCTTGTGGACCCATGCTTAAGACAAACAGTGTCAGAAATGTTTGTAAAAGGAATATGTGAACTATTATGGCTCACAAGACTTCTGGTGGAGTTGGGTTTCTTAAAACTATTTTGTGATACCCAATCAATACTTAAAATTGTTGAAAATTCAATACAATTCGATCGAACAAAACATGTGGAAATTGATCGAAATTTTATTTGTGAGAAGCTAGAGATAAGGAAATTGAAGTGTCGTATGTTAGTAAGGAAGGTCTGGTTGTTGACATGTTGACCAAGGCCATAACAAACTCAGTATTTGTCGATTCACTTGTCAAGACGGGCACATGTGATATATACGCTCCACCTTGAGGGAGAGTGTTGAATAGATGCCATTATTTAATGAACGCGTGTAAATATTTAGCGAAATGTTATCTCTTCTACCAAGAGATATGACTCGTGGTGAAAATGCACTATTATGTGTATATACACATGTTTGTAGTTGAGAGAAATAATACACTATTATAATTCATTCATATTCATATCTTTTACATTTTAAGTCTGACGACCTAGTACTTATTACATGAAGTATTTGTCACTTCACCCACTGCCTTTGTTGGATAACCATTACGCATAATAATGATTAACTTAGAAATAAGGATTGGTGTGAAATCATACTTAAGAAGCAAGCTTAACACAACCATCACCTGCATATATAGCAAATAGAGGAATATATTGGAGGGTAAGTGGTGAGTGCTAGTTCTTAAAGAATGGTCCTCTGATTTCAGTACATTCTTCAAGCATGCACTATATGAACATACACTGTTTGCTTTAACCATGGTTGTTCAAAGTTGAAACTACACATATGAACTGTCTTCTGAAGTGAGCCCTCTTAATTCCTACACTGCAACTGTGCAACTGTGTGTTTGCCTTTGTTTGCTTGTGCCATGTATAAGAGAAAGCTATGAGTTGAATAGTGTTGTGTTTGTGTCTGATTAATTGCAATGTGCTGTCTGCATTGAATTGAATCTCTGTGTACAAGACTTGAGTATTGGAATTTGAAAATGTCTCTCCAACCATTTATTTGTATTCAGTTTTTTGCCTATGCTATGCTCACACTTTAATTTGGGTAGCAGCTGAAAAGCATCTTTGCAGGCTAGGCCATACTTACCATCAAATGGGTGATTTATCGTATTCGAATATCGAATCTCATCAGAGAGACAGTACTCGTCTTGACCAATCAAACCAGTCTCACCGGGTAAGTTTTATGCTCGTTTGGCGAATTAGTTATGCAGTAGCAGCGATACCTCTTTCTTTCGATTTATGTTAGATCGGTCTCTAAATCGATAAAGTAAAAGTAGATCTTCATTTTTTGTAAATGAGGTATTGAATCCAAATAATGAAGATAAAAGAGGCCAACTCAATGATATATTGAGAAAGCATATGAAAGTGATGTCCAGTAAGGAGTTTTATTGGTGTAACTGTAGGACACATCTTAGTTGCTGTTGATTTGGATTCTTTGCTCTGAAAAGAGAACAAAAGGAAGAGAAAGGATGGAAAAAGACATCATGGTAGGAAGGTGAGAAGAGCAGTAAAGTTGGAGGAAAAAAACATGGCCGTGTAAAAAGAAAGAAATATCTTTTAATTAATTTTGATATCTCCATCAATCTTTTAACTTAGTTTGAAATGAATTTAGTGAGTTATGCATTTACACATATTAAACATCTCAATAAATATATTTATTCTGCATAAGATTTGAACTCAGAAAACTTGGTTAAAGAAAATCAATTTATAAAATACAACATCTTCTAAATAATTTTAAGGTGAATGACATAAATAAACTTAACTTGAGGGTTACTCAGTACACTAGTATTTAATAAATAAATAAAATTCATTTTCACATTAATTACATCTGGTTTCAAGTGATCAGTTTAATCTTAGACATTTTTCAATCCAACAACTTATGTGGAATCTTATTAGTTTATTCCAAATAATAGTTTATACATAAGTAATCACCTGCTCAACCATACACACTATACCTTAATTTTTATTTTGTTACACTCAAAGTACATTTTTCATTAGTTTCAGCGAAAATTCGATGTAAAATGAAAAAATTACTCTCAAATATTAGAGAGACATTGAATGACACTTTTAGTATTAATTTTAAGTTGAAATTCTGTTAAATTTAACTGTATTGTCACTTTATTTGTAACAAAATATAAATTAAAATATCTGCACACAAAAAAAAAGTTTGAAAAGAATTAATTGAGAATGATGTATAATTAAATTTACTTATCCGATCGATTTCTCTCACTTCAAAACATTTTAAATTTAAGATACCAAACCAGTACTCTATAAAATCATAATCCAATATTAATATTTAATTATTAACAAGTACCCTTTATTCAGTAAGCTGTAATCATAATAATAGACTAATATCAATATCATGTAAACAAATCAAAAAAGGACAAGAACTCTATACAATAACTATTATATTATTATTATGTCACTGATGTTACAGGTTCTCTAGAATGAATTTAATATAGTACTGTAGATTGACATGATATCAGTTGTAAACAGAAAAGAAAATTAAATTTACTGTAAATGGACAAAAAATGAATGGACTAGACGATCATAAATTTATTCTAGAAGACAAGTTTTGGCCAACAGGTCCCTACTGGTTGCTGTAACTCACTTTTGATTCCTTTAGTTCACATTTAATATGTATCTGATTTTATACAGAAGCAACTACTGTTGAACAAAGACCAGTTGAATCAAATGGCTAATTGATGTTGATGTTGATGCCTCAAACCAGATGGTGTTGGCTCATATGTGTACATTTTTACTGTTAAATTACTTACAGTGGTCACCTTCACCAATCTATTCCATACCACAATCTTCTGGGGATTTATGTTATGGATGTGCACACTGTTCTTATTAATTAAAATCTGGATTCAAGAAAGATAGCGATGCTAGTTCATTGAAGCTCAAGTTGGAGGGTTTAACGTGTCTGTCAAATAAGCTTTGATAATATATATACAAATATATTGGGAAAAATTACAAAAAGTTTCATTATAATAATTATGTTTTTTGTTTTTTGCAAAAACTCTATCTTCATTATATTTTTGCAAAGCTCGCATTCACTTTTGTTCATTTTTGGAAGAACTCTCTCTCGTGTTTATTTTTGTACCGTCTATGCAAATCCGTGAAAATTAATGGAAGTGTCACTTAAGTGTTAACTCAAACGTGCTTAGAGGTGGACAATTTGGCAATGGAACCGGAGACCGAACCGGAATCGGGACCGGGACCGGAAAACTGGGAATCGTGGGTGACGGTTCCGGTTCTGGTTCTTAAAATAGAGAACCAGGGAGTCTGGTCCGGTCCGATTCTTGACCGGTTCGGTTCTAGACCCGTGCACACCCCTAAACGTGCTAACTCAAACGTCTAACACTTAAGTAACACTTCCGTTAATTTTTATGGATTTACACAGACGGTGCAAATTTGAACATAAGTGAGGGAGAATTTTTGCAAAAATACATTGAATAAAAAATTTGTGCAAAAATACAATTATAATGAGACTTTTTGCAATTTTCACAATATATTACGATGACATAATTCTTTTATGAGATAACTCCAGGCGGCTGCCCCTAAATATGTCTATTTTTTTTCCAGATAACTACACCTAACATTAACATATCAATAAATTAACTATTTCAGACTATTTTGAAGGGAAAGATTTAACAACTTTTACTTCATGTATGTACTTGTTTAAGAAGATAGATATGTATAAATTATCTAACCAAAGTTGTACATGCTTTTCTTAATTTACACTTTTTAAAACATAAGATTTTGTTCCTAGAACATAGATTTGATTACCATTCTTAATGGCCACGGTGTAACGAGTATAATGCTCTAAAGCCTCCAAAACATATTAGACTCCGACTCCTAGTAACAATACTACTAACTCTCAACATTAAAAAAATCAATCCACATATATGTTTACTAGGATGATCCCTATAAGTTTAACAAGATTTGAGCTCATGTCTTTGACTATATATAAAAGTAAGGAGTACCAAATTTTGATTCTTAAAAAGATCTAAATTTGATGTGTTAACAATTGATCTCTATCACCACTAAAAATCTTTTCTTATCTAATAAACTCAAATTGCGTTAGTCAGGTATATTTTTAAATATTTGACAAACATTATGCTAGTCAGGTATACTCTATAATACTCGAATAGTATATGTGTTAGTCGGGTTTTTTCAAGCATACCCGACTAGCATTGGTGTCAGTCGGGTATTTTGAAAATATACCCGAATAACCCAATTTGGGTTAGTCGGGTGTAGTCAGGGTAACAGTCATACTATTGACCAGCAATGGTCATGTGGTTTGATTGAAATCATAGTTGAATAATGTAGGCTATGTCAGTCGGTTATGGTCTATTAACCACAATGGTAATACACTTGACCCAGACCATATATGACTGACGTAGTCTATGTTAGTCGGCTATATATGGATGAACATGAAGTAGTCTGCATCTCCCAAATTCGTCCCCATCGAATCTTTTCATTGAACTAGAAGAGATCTTGGACAACAACGTCAAGTCGTATCTAGTCATTGCACTCAAGAAGTTACTTTGTTCGTCAGGTATGTCAGGTATTCGTCGATGGTCCTTATTGACAATGAAGAAAAAGATTGTGAGAATGAGAATGAGAAGGTGTCATGTGACCTCGATTATTGAATTATCCATTAATATAAATTAACTAAAGGTGTAAAAAAACGTTAAATGATGTTAATTGACATATTTTGATGTTAACGAGGTCATGTACAAAATTTGCATAGTTAATGTTATGTGAGAATAAAGTTAAGCTGAATTAATATTTGGATAAATAACCTGGCCTAACACGATACTCATGGAACTTTTTGGACATGCCACATGTTAGAAAAACTGAACTTGATAAAGAGTTTTGGGGTGGTTTCCAAATAACCCACGTGAAAACCTATGAAAACATGTCCAACCTGGATCCGGTAGATTCTTGCTTATTTAGAGTTCAAGTATGATGACTTAGAGTTTAAATATGTTTATTAGGGTTTCGATTTAAATGTGTTGATGTAGGATTTCAATTTTTTTTATGAAGAATATAAATTTATTCTATTAAAAATTCAAAATACTAATTTGATATGCTCATATTATGTCGGGTTGGGTCACTCTGCTAATTTGTCCCCGCTCTAAATCATATTGAATCTGACAAATTTACTTTAAATAAAGTTGAATTATACATTTTCGAATCCGTTACCTCCGAATCAGGGACGATATTATTCCCTGTTCCTATCCGCCCAGTTCGACATAGGAACGGGGAATCCCTGTTTTCAGGTGGAGATGGGGAGGGACGAGGTGAGATATCCCTGCCCAAACCCGTCCGATATTTTAAAAAATGTATTTTTAATTAAAATAATACTTTTTAATATATATTTAATGAAAAATAATATTTTTATAGTAATAATTTTTACAATACATATTTAATTAATTAAACATAAGTTTTTCAAATAATGTCTTTTTAAAAGGTTATTAAACATATATTTTAGATTTTAACGTTATTTTAGGTTGGGAAAATGAAATGGAAAATTTTCACCCCATTTTAGAAACGGGGCGGAGACAGAATCATTAAATTCACCCCAAACCTACCCTGAATTTGCTTTGTCACCCCTACTCCAAGTTGGGTTCTCTAATTAATAAGGAGTTTATATAGTTTTAAAGTTGGATGTGTTTGGTCATGGCTTCTGAAATGAGTTGAATTAAAGTCCAGAACTTGGGTTCAAATAAAGGAGACAGGTAATTAAAAAGAAAAACAGAAAGAAACAAACAATGACATTTCATAACTATTTAAGTACGATTCTGATTAAAACTTTACCATACTAGCTCTCTCGTATATGCATGTTAAATCCAACAATGAGTCCTGACGATCAGTAAATCAATTCCATAACAAATTTAAAGGAATCTACATCCATCACCTTTTTCACTGCCTAATAATAAAATTAGTGTACTAATTAATTATATGAATATCAATTTCAAATCCGTATAACATGCTCACATTCAATCCAACTCAAAATATTAAGATAGTAAATAGAGATATGAATATGCTTATCAAGTGCGTGTACATTTTTTGACTTAACTCTCACCTTAATTAAAAGGACCCAACAAAGATAGTGTGAGAGAAATAACACATGTAAACTTTAATTAATCTAAAATATTCATAATTCAAGTGTTTAACCGGATAAACAAACAAATTTTGATAACATATTAGTTTAATAATGCAGAAATCACACACATATATAGATGAACTATCATGGGCCAAGATCATATATTTCATACCAAAATTCAAAACAATAAATCATTGATTAAGCTTGAACCAAATTAGAAGTTCTATAAACTTAAAAAAAATAATAAACTTTATAACTCCACCACATGAACCCAAACAACTAAAAAGGAATCAAAATTTGTCCAAATAAGCTCAATCTTCAAAAGAATCACCTAATATATTTATTGCTATATATATTTTCACCACTTAGCATATTCCACACAACATTACCACTCTAGGGTTTCCAGGGACAATACAAGACTACAATGGACATGCTGCATATATATACCAGTAAAATATTTATATATATGCACCAAAGTTGAACTAAAATATAGTTTTTAGTTGCAATTCAAGCTCCAAAAGTTGAAGCTATGTATGTAGCCAACTAGCTAGTTCATGCAAGCATAAACATTAATGGACATGATCACATCAAACAAACAAACATGGCCAGTTGATGTTTTACATGTACCTACACACAACACAACAAGCATATATGTGTTTTGTTTCTGTTTCTTAACTATAATAAAAATGGCAAGGAGTAGGAGCTAGCTAGGGTTTTTGTTTGGCTGCAAGGTTTGAGCAAGAACCCTAAAAAGAGAAAGGAGACAAAAAAAAGTAGAATCACAATGAAGGAAAGGAATCACCAATATATATTCAGATATATATATAAATATATATATATATATATATATACACACATCAATATATATAAATATATAATAAGCTGTCGAGTGGTCACACTCATTGTTGCATCCATGCAAAGACAATAAACAAATCTATTCGTCTATTACCCAATTCATGCAATTTTTTTTATGTTTCTCTCTGGTTTCAGAAAAAACATTGGACAAGACCACTAGAACCAGACCAGACCCTGTCCAATCAAATCTTCTCATATGAACAAAATAGATATAAGAGAAGAGACAGCTCATTATCCCCTTGTTAGAATATCAAACCCTCATGTCCAAACAAAACCCTTCAAAATATTGAAACTATAAATATATTAAATAACCCAACCAGCCACAAGAAACAAAAGTTCCCCATAAATAAAATTAGGAGACATGGGTTTTGATATAATAAATGGTAAAGGATAAGGAAATGCAGAGAACTATAAAATTAATAAAACAAGTTATAAATATATATATAAGCCACATAAGAGGTAATTAATATAGGGATATATTTATGTGAAAATCACTTATTATGATACGATCTAATAAACAATTTTAAGTCATTGAATTAATAAAATAAAGAGATAAGATTAAAACTCGACCTCACTACATAGAGTGTGCAGTTCCATCAATGGAGTGTCCATTAAAGATATTAAAACATGTTATTAATGATACATAATTTTAATTAAATTAAAATTTCTCAAAATTACATATGTTTCCTTTAAGTGTAATTTAATCTTATACAACTACTAATACCAGTTTATAGTTTTCATACGAATTAATATATGTACATTAATATATACATAGCAATAACAATATTAGTAAATAAAGAAGAGTTGACATGAGGCTTAAGATTGAGAAGACTCACCTAGGTAGCTCCAAGAGGAAGAGCAACACACCTCACATTCTAACATCAATCTTGTCTCACTCTCCATCTCCATCAATATAGTAAAAAAAATTATGATCCTCCATGTCCCATGTTCCATCTCCAATGATCATAACTGCATTTCACTTCATACCATGATCAATCATAACTCAAATATCAAATAAAAAACACACAAACACAACATAATAATCACATGCACAAGAAAAAAAAACTCAAATCATTTAATAGAGAGAGAGAGAGATAAGACTATTAATGAAACATTAAAATTTGTGCTTTGCTTGTGATTAGCATGTCCATGCATGAAAATGGAGAAAGAGCCATCATATAGTAAATAATATTATAAATGTAGCCTATCGACCGGTCGAGCTTAAAAGTGATGGTGAGAATGGTGATGGTACATTGTCTGGCTGTTGTTGTTGCACCCTCCGATCCCCGACGACCTCTGGCTATTCCCGTCGCTGTCTCCTCCCATGTTGTGGTGGTGCGCCGCCCCGAGGTTCAAGTACACGAGCCTCGAGTCGTGGCCGTGGTTGTTATTATTAGGGGGATACATGGTGGTGGAGGACGACGTGTTGGCCGCGCCGTCCTCTCGCGAGAGGACGAGCGCGGCCGACTGGACGAGTTCGAGGCATAGCCTGAGCTTGTTGGGCTCGATGTGGGTCAGCCCCGGCACGGCCCCCTTGAACAAGAAGTCCGACGTTAGGGTTCGCAGCACGTCGAGCGGGGTCACCCCGTCGACGGTCCTGACGTTGGGGTCGGCATGGTGGTCGAGGAGCACCGCCACCATGTCGGGAGACACCATCTCCGCCGCCACGTGGAGCGGCGTCTTCCCCGCCTGCCCCGCGGGGTAGTTCACGTCCGCCGCCCCGAGCTCGAGCAGGTCCTTGACGACCTCCCGCGTGCAGTTCTCGACCGCGTAGTGGAGGGCGAGGGCCTCGTCTAGGTTCAGGCCCTCGCCCATCACCATCAGCTTCACCAGCTCCACGTCGGACGAGTCGAGGGCGCGGCGCATGCGGCGGATCTTCTGGTCCTCCAGGTCCGCCGCCGCACCGAGCTGGTGGTGGTGGTGTTGGGGCATGAGCTGGAAGCGGCGGGAGAGGGAGGACTTGAGGCGGAGCTCGTCGATCTTGGCGACCACGTCCATCGGGAGGTGCTTGGCGAGGACCTCCGGCGGGAGGCCCGACTTGGCCACCAGGTGGGAGCATGTGCTCCATAGCTGCTGCATGTCTTGCTTCCTCGACGCGATCAATACCTTCATTACGTCCTCTATCGACGCCTTCTCCACCATGCTCGCCAACTGCTTCTGCAAACGATAGACAGATGACTCATGTAATAAATATGAGATCCTTGATCTGATCAATTATAATATCAATAACATTGTTGCTCATAAAAAAATATATACTCAATAAGCACCAAATTCATTACTTGGGAATCAAAACTTCTTAACATGGAAAAACAAAATTCGAGTCTCAACAACAAATGCTAATAAAATCTTAACACGTCCTCAAAAGAGACAATCTAGCGGTGGAGCATTACACTGTTTATGATGAGATCGAGAGTAGAATGATGTAATTTTTAAAAAAGAAAATTCAACATTGAGAAACCAATTAAATTTCTGTAAATAGCAATTCGGATTTTAATTTTTAAGTAACTAGTGAAAGAAAAAAATGTGAAAGAGGTTGATTATATATAATCGAAATAAATTCTAATGACACTAAAAATCACAACAAAACAAATGTAATAATCAGCAAACTAGCTTGATGGATGAGGGAGATTCAAATCATGTCCAAAACTTTATATACATGTCTGTTTTTTTTTAATTTTTTAGAAACAAATAACACAAATCTAGTAGAAGATTCAAATCTGGAAAGTGATCAATATTGTAATGGAAAATGTTTAGGTTTCAGTGAGGTTAGTACTGAGGAAGACAATGAACACCTTGATTTAGAAAGTTTTGGGTTTGAATTATGTAAATACCAGTCACACCATATATATCAAACACACCCAATTCAAGAAATTGTACATAAAATAAGTATTTTACAAAATCAACACACGATCCTAAACATGTCACAATAAAGTAAACAATTAATGAAGAAGAGAAATCAAAACAAGATTTTGAAAAATAAAAATCCCACACTTCCCCAAAACAAAAAGGCCCACTCCACACACTGATCATCATTATTTCGATTAGACCCATCAAACACAAATATAAAACAGTGACAAAACAAACAAAAGAAAATAGAAGTGAAAACAAATGATTGGGCGCGACGAGGCGCTGGGGAAGGAACCTGGGTGAGCAATGCGAGCTGCTCGACGCCGAACGATCTGGCGGCGGCGAGTGTGTCGAGCGCGAGATCGACGGCTGAGGTGCAATGCGTGTGCCAGCACCCCCGCTCGGCGCAATTGGGCCTGGGCTCGTGCTTCTGCGGCACGATCGACACCTGTCCGCTGTAGAGGAACTGCAGCAGCAGCAGAAACACCTCGTACCCGACCGAATTGACCGGTATCACGCCGGCCGGCCTCGA
>JAYMTP010006874.1:0-11597 GCA_036897365.1 Geranium brycei | reverse complement strand
CGGATTACCTGCTCGTCGGGTCCAAGGACATGACGGCGAGGCTTGTCTGTGTGGGGAAGAAGCTGAGAGGGGCCGAGAACAAGCCCTTCCTGTTTTTGGGTCACAGGGATTCGGTAATTGGTGGGTTTTTTGGTGTTAACAAGAAGAATGAAGTCTGTAAGGCATATACGATAGCTCGTGATGGGTACATCTTCAGCTGGGAGCTCGAAATCGCATCCGAGCCTCCCTCCCCCGGGACGCCGGGGAGGGAAGGAGAAGGGGACTCAACAAAGAAAAGGAAGGATTTTGACGGGAAAGAGGAAGGCGAAATCGGGTACTTGCATAAGGGTAATTGGAAGCTGTTGAGGAAGGACTGTTTTATGCAGGCGCCAGCGAGGGTGACCTCGTGCGATTACCATCGAGGGCTCGACCTCGTGGTTGTGGGTTTTTCGAACGGTGTGTTTGGGCTCTATCAGATGCCTGATTTCGTGTGCATTCACCTCTTGTCGATATCGAGGGAGAAGCTTACCACTGCGGTTTTTAATGAGGTTGGGAACTGGTTGACGTTTGGGTGTGCGAGGCTCGGGCAGTTGCTCGTGTGGGAATGGCGGTCGGAGAGCTATATATTGAAGCAGCAGGGGCATTACTTTGATGTGAACTGTCTTGCGTATTCGCCCGATTCACAGCTCTTGGCGACCGGAGCCGATGATAATAAAGTCAAGGTGATTCTCTAATCTAACTAAAGAGTGATATTTGTGTAATTAGTGTATGTTTGTATAATCTTATTGCTGCACTCTATGGTTAAAAGCGCATTTAGCTTGTTCCATTGTGTTGTGTATGAGTTTCTGACGCTGATGCTTTTGGTTGAACATTTATTATCAGGACTCAGGTTATAAAATATATGTTTGATTCTGTTCTTGAGCTAGTGAATTTTTAGTACTAACTGTTGTGCCTGTTGCTGAAATTCTGTGGAGACTAAAGTGAGGATTTTGATGCAAACTGGTCAACTAATGCTCAGGTCACATATTATCTTCTAGGGAAAAGTATAGATAAATACACCCAATTATTCACCACTTCCACTGCTACACCTAACTAACATTTGGGTTATTCAGATACACCTAAGTCTCATAAATCCCCACCTATTAAGTTTTTGGATGGAAAATGTTAAGTTTTAAAGAAAAAAAGTCTAAAATGCCCTTTTACTAAAAATCTAATGTTATATTTTAAACTTAATTTTTGGATTTTTATATTTTAAAATTAATTTTTTAGGTCTGAAAATTAGATGTTAGCCCAATAGCATTATCGTCTTTTCACTTTCAAAATTAACATTTTCCATCCAAAAACTTAACCGGTGGGAATTCATGAAACTTGTACATCTGAATGACCAAAACCTTAGTTAGGTGTAGCTAAGTGGAAAAGGTGTATAGTTAGTTAGGTGTATTTATCTGTACTTTTCCCTCCTATTTTCTAATACTAATTGGTTTCTTGTAAACAAACGTTCATTTATCTTACTAAATTGGTATTGTATGCTTCACTCTTGGTTCTTGTGGGAGTCGCTTGGCCCATGAAATCATTGGACGCCAACTACTCATGTAAAATTGTTCACTGTGTCATGTTTAAGTTTATAATGATCAGTCCTGATCTCAGTCTCACACAGAGGTAGTAATGCTAATGTTTATAGGTCTGGACTGTCTCCTCGGGCTTTTGCTTTGTAACATTCTCTGAGCATACTAATGCAGTCACAGCACTCCATTTTACGGCTAGTAGTAATTGCCTCCTAAGTGCATCGTTGGATGGGACTGTTCGTGCATGGGATTTGTTCCGCTACAGAAATTTTAGAACATTCACTACCCCTACTTCTAGGCAGTTTGTTTCTCTGGCAGCAGATCAAAGCGGTGAAGTGATTTGCGCTGGAACTCTAGATTCATTTGAGGTACTATAATCCATTGCCAGTTGGTTTTTACCCTTCTCTAGCATCATTGTATAGTCTATCTGACCGTATCATTCTATTTTCTTGCATCATAGATATTCGTTTGGTCAATGAAGACTGGCCGTTTATTGGATGTTCTTAGCGGCCATGAAGGACCTGTTCATGGTCTGATGTTTTCTCCTACAAATGTGAGTTAATCTCTTTTCTTTACTGTCTGGATATTCTTAATTTAAAATGTTTGTCATGTTTCATATGACCTCCATTCTTGATTATGATTTTTTTTACTGTGACTGATCTTCTTCTCTTAGTCCGGCCTCATGAAATGCTAATTGTATTCTTTTGATATGGTTGGTATAACTAATTTCTGCCATACAACAGTACTTTGAGGGTGAACAAGTCACTACTTTGATATCACCTTTTCAATCTTTGGTTCACAATGAGCTTATTAAGGTGTTCTCTTTTCTCTTGCAGGCCGTTCTTGCTTCATCTTCATGGGACAAGACAGTTCGTTTGTGGGATGTTTTTGAAGGAAAGGGAGCCGTGGAATCATTTCCTCACACTCACGACGTTCTTACAGTTGTCTATCGTCCGGATGGAAAACAGTTAGCTTCCAGCACATTAGACGGGCAGATCCATTTCTGGGATCCCATTGACGGTATTTTAATGTATACAATTGAAGGCCGTAGAGATATTGCTGGAGGGCGTCTCATGACTGATCGCAGATCGGCAGCTAACTCAACTTCAGGAAAGTACTTCACTAGTTTATGCTATTCGGCTGATGGAAGTTACATCTTAGCTGGCGGGAATAGTAAATACATCTGTATGTATGATATTGCAGACCAGGTTAGTCTCTACACATGCATTAGGAATATTTGCCCCTCTTTATACTGAACTTTTTTTATAGTTTGCATGATCCATCAATTGATTTCGTTTTCCTCCATACAATTGCATATGTTTGCAAATCTCAAGCAGTGTAATTCACCTATGTGACACAACATCGACAAAGCCTCAATAAGGGCAAATATCTTAGAGAAGTACGTAAAATATGAATAGAAAAAACTTGATATCTCAAAGAAGTATGAAATAGGAATGGAGAAGGTTGATACTAATCTTGTTTTCGCCTTTTACTCTTTTAGAAACCACGAAGTAATAGCATGGTTTGTTAGTTTCTATAGGTTTTGATCGCCGAGTAGTTGGAAAATATATGATGTTGGTTCAAGAATGTTATTCAAATTAAGCACGGGAAGTTTATAAGTCAATATTATATTTCCTTCCCTATGGCCTTTCAACGTCATCTGTTGGGTTTTTGTGTGCAATACTCGTCTGCTTCGCCAGGGCATATAGATTTTTACATCTTATTCACTTTCATTTTTACTGATTTTGTTTGGCAAAAACTGCACAATAATTAGGTACGTCGGTTTATACAAGTTACGGTCTTACATGTGCAGGTTCTGCTTCGTCGGTTTCAAATAACCCACAATCTCTCTTTAGACGGAGTTCTCGACTTCTTGAACTCGAAGAACATGACAGATGCTGGTCCAATGGACTTGATTGATGACGATGACAGTGATACAGAAGAAGGTATTGATAAACAAACCCGAGGAAAGTTGGGCTATAACCTGCCCGGATCCATGCCTAACCAGGGAAGACCTATCATCCGAACAAAATCCCTAAGAATCGCTCCCACTGGTCGGAGTTTCACAGCAGCAACAACTGAGGGAGTGCTAGTATATTCAATTGACGACTCCTTCATCTTTGATCCTACCGATCTTGACATAGATGTCACACCAGAGGTACGCCTTCCTTTTTTCTATACCAAATCTTATATCAGCAGCTTGCAATGTTATGCAACTCCTCCCTAATTTCTCCCCGAGAACTCGGTAAAATTGAATTGACTGAGTTTTTGAACAAACGAGTTTGAAAACTCGTTCTCGGTACTCAATCAAAGTTGGTCAAATTTTATTGATATATTTTACATATGCTTTGAAACTATTATATAATTTGTGCTCTTGTTTTAACTTATAAAACAGTTTGAAAGTATCTTATTTTACTAAAATATTGTAATTTTTGTCTTTCACGTGAATTATATATGATATCTTTTTAATACAAAACGAATTTTGCCTATTTCTCCCCGAGTTTTGAAAACAACTTATTTTTTGTCTCGCCGAGCTCTCCTCGATTCCGAGTTTTAGAACTTTGGTAGCTCGTGATTTATTATTTTGTTATATTCGTGTACAGGCCGTGGAAGCAGCACTGAACGAGGATCGACCAAATCGGGCACTGATACTGAGTCTCCGTTTAAACGAAGATAGTCTAATAAAAAAGAGCGTTTTTGCTGTCAGGCCGGTGGAAATACCATCGGTTGCATCAGCAATTCCTCTCCGATACCTGCAGAGACTGATCGAGGCGTTTGCCGATCTTCTAGACACCTGCCCTCATTTGGAATATATTCTTCGTTGGTGTCAGGTTCTTCCTCCAACTCACTCCACGCTGTTCATGTATTGATATCATCCATAGGTTGCTATAGTTAGTAGAATAGCCTGATGTGATCTATTCATGATCTTTTAAAACACTAGGCACTAGTCGGGCGGATAGGATTTCTGGGTACTAATTTTATTTCTGGGTACTAATTTTAATAATCAAAAACTAATCGGGATTTAATCGTACTAGTCGGAGATTTTTAGAACAATGTGATTCACAAATAACATTCCCATTCATGATTTTAACTTGCAATTTAGCACATAGTCACTTTTGTATCTTGAATCCTTGATAGGGTCTCTGGGGACTGATTGAATTAATTGGACTAATCAAAAACTAATTTGGGATTAATCGTACTAGTCAGGGATTTTTTTAGAACATTGTGATTTACAAATAACATTCCCATTCCCGATTTGAACTTGCAATTTAGCACATAGCTCGGCTCGTATCTTGATATCATCTATTAGTTGTGATAGTTATTAACAGTGTTCTAAAAAACGCCAGGCGGGCGGAGAGGGTCTTATGGGGATTAATCGGAAAATAAATAAGATTGAAGGATTAATCGGACAAGTCGGGGATTTTTAGAGCACCAGTTAGTAGAGTCCTCTGATTCAACTGATTCATGATTTCCAAATCATCCTTCCCATCCATGATATGAACTCACAATTGAACACATAGCCACCTAACTCGTATCTTGGTCTCATCCATGATTTGTTATAGCCGTTAGAATTGCCTTATTCGATCAATTCAGGATTTTACAAATTAACCCTTCTCATTCTCGATTTGAACTTTCCGAGCAGGAACTGTGCAAAGCTCACGGCCCGACAATCCAGCAGAACTCGAGAAGCCTGCTTCCGGCGCTGAAGTCATTACAGAAGGCAATGACGAGGATACATCAAGATTTAGCCGACACCTGCTCGTCAAACGAATACATGCTTCGTTATCTATGCTCCGTCGGAACCAGTGCATGATCATTCGCTATATGTGCCAAGGATCAAGGATCGAAAGTTTTGTGGCTCTCTTTCTGTTTTCAAACATAGTTGATTATAGAGAAACTCAGTGCAACTAATGTAAATCAGATTTTGACAGGTCTAGATAATGTTTTAGGAATCAATGTTTACATTTCAGGGGCTAAATTATAATGTTTTTACTATCCAAGAATTATTGTTGAGTAAATTTGAATTGTGAGGAAACGACCTGGTTCTGATCTGGATTCCCTGGTTTGGTTCTTGGTTCTTGGTTCCATCTGGTTGAAGTCGGTTGGTTTTGTATTTTCAATTAGGCTCGATTTTTTGTAGACCGAATTAGATAGTTTTGAGTTCAATTTATAGCTAAAAACATAGTTTGCAATTATAATAAAAATATCAATGAAATCCGACGGTTAAGATTTAAGTTTTACGATACGAATAAAAAAAAAGAATAAATAATATGCTTTGGTGGATGAGAGGTGGGCATGTGGTGACACGAATTGATTCGGTTCTTATTGATTAATCGACAATTATGAATTTTGAGAATTAGAATCGAGTTGAAATTAAATGATTTTTTAAATTCAAAATTAAAATTGAACTATTAACTGCGATTTTAGTTTTTCGATTCCAAATCCAATTTGGTTAATGATTAGAAGCCGATTTTGGGTCCAAAATGCTCGCACTTATCGATGATGTTATTCTCATTTTATTCAAAACCTTAATATTGTCATTATATATGGAGGATCTATATTCGTGTGTTGCTCGAAGAAAAACTAACAATGTTTTCGCTATATCTTGACGAGTTTCCGTTAAAACATCAAACAGTGAAACCGTAGACATGTTCCATCACACAATGAACGTGTTTATTTAAGGCTGTAACTGTGTTTTCAAATTGTGAATGTGATTCAATAACGTGTTTCCATCGAATTGTTAACTTGTTACCATTAACCAAAGTTTCAACCACGGATGCAGTACGAGCCACATCGAACATGCCCTCAGTTCACCTCTCGTTACACAACATTCATTCATTTTACACAAACACACGATGTGTAAGATGGCAATGAGGAGTTTCGGGGCGGGTTTAGTGATCCCTGTCGGGTTTAGAGAATTTTTCCTCTCTATAAGATGGCAACGAGGCGGGTTCGAGGTAAATATAGTGATCCCGTCTCTTATCTCGTTGGACCGAGGACATCAGGACCCCGTCACGTTTTGAAATTTTTGTCTGTCTCTACACGGCCAAACTATAGTATACTCTGTTGAGATTTTCCAACTCTACACGGTTCACCACTCGTTACACACATACGACGGGTATCATTCCCCAAAACTAGAGTATAGTTTGTTGCTGTTTTTCAATTCCACACAACTATTAGTACATTCTTAATAGAATTTGACATCTAGTGAAGGCTTGTAAAATTCTCAAATTAGGTTTTGTCCAGATTCAATGTAGTAATTGGAACATGTTCAGCCTTAATAAGTATCAAATGTACACCAGTAACAAGTGGTTACACACATAAACTTATAATAACACTTTTTTATTATAAAAAAAGTACTTAAACCACAACCCATCACGAACGAGTTTAGCAACAATGTGAGTTTATTTGGCTGAAGCCATTAGCAAAGCAAAGTTCTATAAAAAAAATATGTTCTGAAACTCTACGAATAAGCTCCGTTTCAAATTCTACAAATAATAACTCATTCCTTCTTCTCTTGTTCATGGCTCACCACATCCTTGAGCTTTTCCTTCAGTTCACCGTTCTACACGATGGAGAGAAAACAGTTAAGAGCGACAAATATGACATGCTGAAAGAGCAATTCAGGTTATAGTACGAGATTCACCTGGTGCATGCTGAGGATTATGTCAGACCCTCCGATGAACTCCCCGTTGATGAATATCTGCGGAAATGTTGGCCAGTGGCTGCAAAACGATAGCAAGCAGTGTAAGATAAAAGAAATTTGAATTTCCATAAAATAGTATTCATTGTGTTATTAATAGCAGAAAATAGCAAAGAGTGTAAGATATATGATATTTGAACTTAGTAAACAGTATTCATCGTGTTGTTAGTAGCAAGCAATAGCAATGAGCGAATGATAAAATAAATTTGTAGTGAAGTATTTGTCATGTTATAACTATAAGTAGCAGAAAATAGCAAGGAGCGTAAGATATAGCAAATTTGAATTTCTAGTAAATAGTATTCATCGTGTTATTAGTAGCTGACAATAGCAAGGAGTGTAAGATAAAAGAAATTTGAATTTCTAGTAAATAGTATTCGTCGTGCTCAGTGTTATTAGTACCAGATACTTTCAAGGAGTGTAAGATATAAGAAATTTGAATTTCTAGTGTAAGATATATGAAACTTAAATTTCTAGTAAATAGTATTCACTGTGTTGTTAGTAGCAGACGATCGCAAGGAGTGTAAGATATAAGTAATTTGAATTCCTAATAGTTTTGAATTCCTAAGAAATAGTATTCGTCCTGTTATAGTACGCGTTCGTGCAATTAGTAGCAGACAACAGTTTCACTAAAGTTTGTCTCCAATTTATGATAGGTACTATGTTTTTTGTTAAACCTATGCATGAATGATTGGATCAAACGAAGCCAAGCCATGGTGAAGACATGGCCGAGAAAAAGTGTCCAACCGTCCAATGACGAGTCTAAGCAACACAAGCAATGCAATTCTAGCAATTCCGAGATAGCCCATCAGCTTCATTTCATAGTTTCTCGTAGATAACAACAGCATTTCATTACTATAATAAAATAACCTCAGAATATCGAAAGGGGCGATTTGAAGTTGGGAAATCTGATTTTTGGAACCTTTTATTTTCAGGGCAATAAGTTAAAATCGGTGTTGAAGGTTGATTAACTTACCTGAAGGCCTTTACGGCATTTTTCAGATCGGGATTCTCCAAAATATTTCTAGCACTCAGAGGAACATCTGTGAGGGGCAGAACCAAGAGTATCGGTACCATAAGGTAAAAAATTATGGCACAATCACGATATAACCCAGAAGTTTAACATTATAAAAAGTCGAACATTGCACACTCACCGTAAAGTTTCAAAACTCTCACTGCCAAGGAGCTAAATCCACACTGGGGAAAATCAGGTACTCCTTTCATGTACAGCATCACGGGGTTTTCCTTAACATCCTACACCCAAATCAAAACACAAATTTTGAAAGCTCACATGGAATTCAAGTTCAGGATAGATTTTTAATATGACCAGACTTTAGGAGGCGAAATCTGTGTATCTTACCTGCTCAACGATATCCTTCAAAGAAACGCTAGAGTTCTCGACCTTGACGGTGGGCTTAAAATCATCGTGCGTGTCGTGATCATTTGGCACGCTAGTCGAGTGCCTCATTCCATTATTGTAGAAGGACCCAGAAATCTACCAAAAATACAGTGAGAAACTAATTATATAGTTGTGATTATTAAGAACACAGTAAAGCAATGTTCATAAATTTGAAACCGAAGGTTCATGGATATGATTGGAGATTTCAGGTACGCGTACTTACGATTCTACTCGAACGAGCAGCTGGCAAACCCGAAACTCCCTTCGAAAGAATATTTGCCAATGACCTCGCCATAATACTAGTCATCTCTGAATCAACAGTGGAACTATGGTGTGTTAGAGCAGTTTTCTTTTCAACTACAATTATATGCACAAATTAGTAAGCAAGATGTGAACTGCACGAGGCATGTTAAGGGTTAAGGCATCGATTCTTGAGGCGGTTAGTTTTATCAACATTTAGACACGCCCGCTTCTCATATAGCTGTCGAATAAGTGTATAATTGAAGAGAAAATGAAGTATTAATCTCCAAATAACAGGCCTTTCACTCCTACATATCAAAATAAAGCTATATGTAAAATTCAATCAACTTTCCTTTCCTGAAAAATGAATGAAAAACTGGGTTCATATAAATTACAGGTTCCAAATAATAGCATACAAGAATTCCAACATTGCATTTTCAGCCATTTTCTCATGAACCAAACATGAAAGCAACAAAAAAGAGCATTTTTTGTTGACATGGGTATGAAGCTAATATTGAAACCATTAACAAAAATCATAACATACAATATTAATAAATAATCTAAGAAGAACCTGACATAAATGACGCTGAATCAATCAAGCAATTACACAACAACAAAACAGAGACCTACCATAAAAATCTCAATCCTTACCTCAAAAAAAAACCCAAATCAAAGCAAAATTTAAAAAAAAAAAAAAAAAAAACCCCCCCCCCCCCCCCCCCCCAAAAATCAAATTCACCACAAAAATCGCACTCTTGAGCTCAATAATTGAAAAATATACTCAAGACCACTTGAGCTTACCTCTCCGAGATTCGAAATCTAGGATCGGCGGTGGTGACGTCGACGGTGACGGCGGCGATATTCGCTAGCGACGATCTGTGACTGAAGCTATCGTGAAAGAGAAGAAGCAAAAAACGACATATGAGAGCGTCGTTACGACGGTGGTGACGAGTGTGATTACCTGAAATATCCAAGGGTATTTCAGACAAACCTTATATTTTTGTTCTGTTCTGGGCTTGTAATTGGGCCGATGGATTGTTAGCAGGCTGAGCTAGTCCGGCCCATTTTATTTATTCGAGTCCCGATCCACTACGTTATGGGTTTTAAGTAATTTCCTATTTTTATTTTGCTCTGCCTTATAAATACGGTAGCTCGACGCTTGTAACGACACCGCAACAAATAATTCTAGGACTCTCCGAATTCCAGAAACTTTGGGTAAACTATTCCTAAACCTCGTACCTTAATATTTATGATCGTCCCTTATCGTCTCTTGCTTTTTCTTCTGCTAAGTCTCTTTATTTGATTTGAATGTGATTACCCGATTCATGAATTAGGTTTGTTGATAGATCTGATGTGACTTTTGAATCCGATTTGGAGATGGGTTTTGGTGTATACAGTCATTGAGTAGTAAGATAGTTTAGGTTTCAGTGGATGCTTCCTCTAATTATATGTAAACTTGATTCAATTTAATTGTAAAATTAACTTGTTACAACATCTGTCAATATCACGTGAATAATGAAAACACTGAATTGAGTGAGTTGCTAGTTAAATTACCCAAATTATAACATTGTCCGGTATTTGCATGTATTTGATATGTTGATGTTATTATTGAGGGGGAGATTGTTCTGATTTCAATCTCTACTTCTGATCATTCTAATTTAACTTCTCTATTAACTTGTTATATTAATGTAGGATAAACAGTAAAATATTTAAATCAATTAAATTGTGATTCAAATTAAGCAAATTGTTCTTAATAAAATCATCTAAGTAATTATGTATTTTCGATGCGTTGATCTATATAATTTTGTGTTTGCAGTCAATTTTGCATTCTAGTATCTCGTCTTGACAATGCCAAAGAAAAGAAGGGCTACTCACTCGTCTCGGGTATCCCCATACCCTCGAAGATCAATTCTCCCCAAAAAACCAGGACCCGAAAAATCTGAAATCCATTTACAAGAATGGGAAGAGGCAAGGTGCCCCATATGCATGGAGCATCCTCACAACGCGGTCCTCTTGAAATGCTCCAACTACAACAAGGGTTGTAGACCTTACATTTGCAACACAAGCGACCTTCACTCAAATTGTTCCCACCGCTTGTACAAGTCATTTGAACAACAACAACTAAACCTAGTATGCCCTCTATGTCGTGGGCGGGTCAGCAAATGGGTCGATAATAAACTCGCCCGCGAGTTCATGAACTCGAAGAGAAGAAGCTGTTCTTGCGACGGGTGCGAGTTTGTGGGCAGTTTTGATGAGTTGGCGGCTCACGCGGAGGCGGACCACCCGTTGGCCCGCCCCGCGGAGGTGGACCCTGCGCGCCAGTTGGACTGGGCGCAGATGCAAGAGGAATGGGAGTTTGAGCATTTGGTGAGCTTTCAATCCGATGGATTCGAGGATGAGTTAATCGGTGTCATCTTTGATTATATTCCATTAGAGTCTCCCGAAGCAGAAAGACACAATGAGATCACGAGTACTGATCAAAATCCGTATGAAATGATGAGTCCACGAAACAATCATAGACCTCAGACAAGATACAATCTCAGGCCTCGGAGAGAACCAGAAAGACATCAAGAGTCGGAAGAATAGTGAGGCCTAGAACAAGGAGTGGTACATTAAGAAGTAGGAGATGTCGAATAGAATCAGAAATAAACAATCGAGAACTGGAGATAATCCCAGAAGAAACTGAGACTGGAGAAGAAATTTCATGGCAGAA
>JAYMTP010006873.1:0-11598 GCA_036897365.1 Geranium brycei | reverse complement strand
GTTATTTTATACCCAGACTATGAAGTTGAGTCCAATTCCATTCAGGTGGTTCATTGTTTTTCTTACTAGCTCTTGTTTGTTAATAGGAATGTCAATATTTCATGTGAAAGACGCAAATTTCTGAATCTGAACAAAAACGAAATGAAAATTTTTAAATCTGAATGGGAACGGGACAGGGACGGGACGAGGTGAGATATCTCCGCCCCGCTCCACCCCGAAAAAAAATATTTTTTTAAGTTAAAAATTATATTTTAAAATACATATTTATTAAAAAATATATATTTTTATTAAAAAAAATTTAAAACATATGTTTAATGAAAAATAATAATATTTGAAGTATATATTTTTATTAAAATAATAATTTTTAATACAAATTCTATTATAAAAATAAATATGTTAAACATGTTTTTGGGCTGGAAACCGAAATGGTGAATTCTTGAACCCGATTGAAGATTTTTGTCTTTGTTAAAAGCAAGGAATTCCCGATCCGTTTCTAACCGAACGGGAACAGAGATTGTCAAATCCGCCTCCAAACCCGCGCCGTTACCATCTCTGCTTGTGCCTCCAGGCTCCAACAGTTCTTAGGGTTTTAGTGCAAGGTTAACACTCCAACCAGTAAAGCAAATCAAATCTCTGCTACCTCCATTTCCTCGCTCCACACCATGGCCAAGAACCCCACAGAAAGAGAGCCAATCCCCAAAATCAGCGGCACCGAAGAAGAAATTGAGGACGAAGACGACGACGAAGAGCTCGACGATGGCTGGGAGGACTGGAACGAAGCCAACGACGGCGACGCCGATGACTCAGACTCTGATTTCCGCTGCCTTTTCTGCGATTCGCATTACAGTTCCTGAGGTGCGCTCTTCGACCACTGCAGCTCAGTTCATCACTTCGATTTCAGTGGCGTGAGGAAGGCGCTTGGTTTGGATTTCTACGGCTGCTTCAAGCTCATCAACTACATTCGCTCGCAGGTCGATTCCATTGCTGCTTTATGTTTTCAAAATCAATGATTTCCAAATTTATAGACTGAGACTAGGTACTTAAGAAAAAGAAGTTATGAATGTGATTGAAAAATAAACTCTTTACATGCTTTAATGTATGTAATTGTGAACTGGTTCAATATAGGAGCTGTGATGGTGGCTTATTTTTTTTTCTCTAGCATAGCAGAGTGGTAGCAGATGGATTGATTCAATTGTTTGATTTGTGCCTCTGAAAATGAAACATCTAATTCTAATGCTGTAAAAAACACCACCATTTTCATATTCTAAATGTTTCATGATGTGTGTGTTGGGCACGAATTGACTATGAGAAAGCACTTTGAGGAAACTGAACTCTTCACTCTTTGTTCTGCTAGTGAAGTTCACATATAGAACATGGTACACTGGTTTTGTTTGAAAAGTTAATCAATATAAATAGTTCATGGGCTCAGATTGTCTCATCATCTATAATATCCTTTTCAGGTTGCAGAACATAGATGTTGGACTTGTGGGTTCGCCTGTAACTCTTGCCAGGATCTACAAAACCATTTGCATGAAACAGTCAGTTTCAAAGACATTAAGCTTCTTTGGGACGATGATAAATACCTCAAACCTTTCATGGAAGCTGATTCACTCTTGTACAGTTTTGATGAAGATGAAAAAGGTGAAGAGGACTCGGATGTATCAGTTGACAAAGAGGAAATTTTAGAGGATTTGAAGAACTTTGAAGATATCAGTGTAGATGCAGAGTATATGCCTGAAACAAATGTTGTTTCTTCAAATGGCCATTTGAATATTTCAAGTTCTTCAAAAAATTCTTTGGAAAATCGTACTGCAAAGGACATCAAGGATGTTAACGAGAACTATTTTGGGGCGTATAGTTCGTTCAGCATCCATAGAGAGATGATAAGCGATAAGGTGCAATGATTCTCTTTTTATGGTGAATGTTTTTCTTCATTTCATTTTAAAAAATCCCTGAGAAAGCTCATATTTTCTGATTATGCAGGTAAGAATGGATGGTTACAGGCAAGCTATCTTGCAAAATCCTTCTCTTCTGAATGGTGCAGTCATGATGGACGTTGGTTGTGGTACAGGTGTACTCAGGTGAGATGGTAAATTTAGATCCATAAAACAGTACCTATCTCTATTTGTCCCTTCATTTGCTTATATGAACCATATGTTGTATATCTCGACGATGCACTTTTATTACTGGCTTCATGAATAACATTGAATATCAACTATTATATATGTTAAATTTGAAATGCATGTTTTTTTACTTCAATTTCTGGTTTAATCTCCTGTTTGGATCAATATTCTGAAGATATATGCATCTAGATGATGTCCGTCTCTTGAACATGCCAAGAGGGATTCCCATGATTAATTTTTTTTTGCAGTAGAAGAGATGAGACTTAAATTTACCATTTTCAAGCTTTGGAGAATGTTTGCTTATCCTTTTTCAACATGGCATATGATAGCTGTTCACATATTTTTTTGGTGAACCAAATACGGAACTGTGCTATGTTGATAGATATCATATCTAGTTGCTTGCTTTGTTATTATGACTTTAACCATGTAGTTACCTACGGCACAACATTCTTGTTTGTTATGTTTTATATTCACTTGCTGCATTTTGATTCTCGTGTGAACTTGTATACAAGGATAATATGTTTGCCATCATCTCCTAGATGCTTGTTTTAAATATTTATCGTTCACTGCGGTATATTAGTTGTATAATTCTCATTTTCTTTTTAACTAGTCTTTTTGCACCCCGGGCAGGGGCCTCAAAGGTAGTTTCAATTGAAGCTAGTGAAAAGATGGCTAAAGTAGCAACCGAGGTAAATTTTCATTTTCTCGTCTGTGAAAACCATCCTTTGTTTTTCTCCAATGGTTCTTTTCCCCTCATTGATTTTTCTTTGCTGATTTTAGATGGCAAAAAACAACGGGCTTTTGCATAAAAGCCCAAGTGAAGGTGATGCCAGTGTTAATGGGGTGATTGAAGTTGTACAAAGTATGGTTGAAGAGCTTGAGAAATCTATTCAAATTCAACCTCACAGTGTTGATGTGTTGGTAAGTGAATGGATGGGATATTGCCTACTATATGAGACGATGCTTAACTCAGTGCTCTTTGCACGGGATAAATGGTTGAAACCTGGAAGTGCCATCCTCCCTGATACTGCAACTATTGTGAGTTCTTCTATCTTAAAAAATTGCTTGTCTAAAGCTGGACGAGGTTCTTCAATCTGATCCTATAAAACAATTGTATTTAGTTTGTGGCAGGTTTTGGTAAAGGTGGAACTAGTCTTGAATTTTGGGTAGATGTGTACGGTTTTAATATGTCTTGCATTGGCAAGGAGCTAGTTGAAGATGCTGCAAAGAATCCTATTGTTGATGTTGTGGACGGTCGTGCTATAGTGACGAATTCTGCAGTTCTTCAGGTTAGTGCCTGATCTCATTTCTGATACATCAATTACACTTAGTGTGGTTAGTTGTGTTTTCTAGCGTGGTAATTGATGGCCATCTTTAACCGAAACACCATATTTATGTGTCTTTTCTTCTCTATTGATCTCACTGTCTGCTTGGCCTTGCTAAGATCAAGCATCTTATTCAATGGAAATAGCTCTCTAATATGTACTGTGTCCTTCTGCCTGATTGGTTACTGTAGATACTAGTTGCGTGATTTTGTAAATTTAAAACCCTTGAAATTATTTTGATTTGGCTGATTCAGAACTTTGAAGGAACACATTTTCTCTTGGACAACCACTAGATCAGTAGTCAATACAGACCTTTATATAACATAACATTGCTCCGTAACGTAATTGAATACTCTCCTGAAAACTTGTTTATATTTCATGTTTTCAACATATCTGGCATAAAGGTTGATCAATTCATCGTCTCTTTCTCTTTCCTTGCTTCAGGCCTTTGACCTGGTGACAATGAAGCCGGATGAAGTGGATTTCACTGCCAGCGTCGAGCTGCAACCAAGCATGGAATCTAAAACAACCTGGTGCCATGGTGTTGTCTTGTGGTTTGAGACGGGCTTTACAAGCAGGTTCTGCAAAGAAATGCCAGCTGTTTTGTCCACATCCCCGTTCACCCCCGCAACCCACTGGTCTCAAACAATCTTCACCTTCCGCGAACCAATATCAATTGCATCCAAAACTCCCGAAGCTGATAGAACGGCAGTGGTTGGAACCGAGGCGTGTCCTGCAGCGAAAATTCAAATGCGCATCAGCATCACTCGTGCTGCAGAACATCGCAGCATCGACATATCATTGGAAACTACTGGTGTTAGCCAGGATGGTCGAAAACGCAACTGGCCTTTTCAGCTATTTAATCTGAAATGAGTGCAGAGCCAATATCTTCAAACCTGTCGTTTATCCTAGTTTGATTGCGGCCAGCTAATTAGTTTAGGATGTTTTGTGTTTATCAACTTGAAATGGATATTACCTACATGAAGAAAAACACTTTGAGTGTAAGATCAACCCCTTAAGATATAGGGAAATTAGAAAAGAAATATGATAAGCTATCACACTTTTGCAAGAACATGCCCTATAATTTGTTAACGACAAAAGAGTACTATAAACTTTAATTTTTAGTGCAAAATGTGTATATTTGTACAAAATGATAAAATTGTCCATGATGTTAAGAATTATATTATTTTTTAAAAATAATTTTGAACAAAAATAATTTAACTAAAAAATTAAATTACAAGTTTTGATTATACAAATTTTAGATAAAAGATATTTTTAGAAAAACATTTATTTTTATTTTATAAAATAATTCTTTTTTTTGAGAAATTATAAAATAATTCTTAATGTATAGAATGATGAAATTGTTCATGATATTAAGAATTATATTCTTTTTGAAAAAATAATTCAACCAAAAAGGTTAAATTACAAGTTTAAATTTTAGTTAAAAGATATTTTTTAAAAATAATTTATTTTTATTTTAAATAATAATTTTTAATGGTAATGGTAATTTCATCATTTACACAAATTTTACATAAAAAATCAAATTCACACCATCTTTTACCATTAGCAGATTATATGACATGTTTTTGTAAGGATTATATAAATGTTTTTTTTTGTAAAAGTGTGATAATATAAAATATGTTTTTGCCATTTTTCATAAATACATTGGTAAAACATATATGATAATTTGTTTTTATAAAATATGAATGTAGGCAATTTTAAATTTAATTGCGGCATAAATCTGATATTTTATCGAAATTACGTTGAGTATCTCCTTTTCCTTCCATCATTTTCTGATCGTGCATATGCAAGTAAAGGTTGAACCCTTATTTTTTATTTGACATATTTAGCATTTTCCTTTTGAATTAGAGGCTTGTAATCAAAGTCGAGTCATAGTCTACAAAATGATTTCCTAAATCTTCTCCGTACATATTTGCTTTACTACCATTATATAATATATTTCCTTTTCTTATCTCCTAAAATAAAAATGATTTATTTATCCTTTTTTGGTCAGACACACCTCCTCGAACGGACCACAACACACCTTATCCACAACTTGCTCCCCGACATCTGTTACACTAAAAGACAGAAAAGCCCCCACTCGCTCGCGCATTTCTCAAGCTTTCCCAGGGGCATATTCGGAAATGAGCACCCACGCACCGCAGGCCGCAAGCAAGATCGCCTCCGAATCGCCACGTGGACCAAAGGGGCTGCGTTTTAAGATGGACACTTCTCAGCCACGAATTCGCAGCACCGTTTCTGAGCCACAAGCTTCTCATGAATTGCTCTCTCTCTCTCTCTCTCTCTCTCTCTCCACAACTACAAGTTGCTGAAAGATATATAAAAGCTCTGCAAAAACCACAGCCGCCTCTGTTTCTCAGCTCAGACTCTCTGTTTTGCTTCTCTGATTTTCACTACTTTTCTTTCTCTCTTGCTGCTGTGATTCGATTGGCTGAAATTCGAGCGGGTCTGCTTCGTTTTCTGGGTTGATCTGTGACAAGGTGTGTTTTTTCTCATCAATTTGCTTGTTTTCCATCAGTTTTTTGTTTGGATAAGATATGACAGATTTGGATTTGGTTTCTGTAGAGTGTTTTCTCCTCAATTCGCTACCTTTCTCTTTGTCTTGGATGATAAAGTTTGGTCTTTTGTTGGCTTGACATGTAATTTGGATTGGGTTTCTTAGTTTCAGTAATTTAAATATCAATTTGCTTCTTTACTGTTAGTTTGAAGTGGAAAAATACCATTTTTATTGGTATGGGCTGAGATTTGAACTGGGTATTGTTCATGTTTCGAATTAATCCACCAGTCCAAGCTGTTTACTTCTCTTCTACTGCTTTGTAATGGAAAATATAAGATTTTACTTGTTCTGCTAGCTGAGATCTGAATTGGGCCATCTTGGTTTTGTTTCCTGTATTGATCCGGTAGCAGTATCAGGTGTATTTTCACAGATTTTGCTTGTTTTCTTTTAGTTTTGAAAGAAATTGCATGTGCTTGTTGACTTGAGCTGTGGTTGTTTAGTATCTGCAGTCTTTCCTTTAGGACAGTTAAACTACTTTGTTTCTTATGGGAAAATTGAACAAAATACATGTTTCTAATTTCACGATTTATGTTTGTTATAATTTTCTCTTTTCCATTATGAATCATGGATTTGGTACTATGGGAGTGGAATTGACATGATATTTGTTGACTTGGCATGATATTTGAATTGGGTTTCTTCATTTCAGAATTTGGTTGACTTCATAAATGTGATTTTTATTGGTATGGACTGAGATTCGAACAAGGTATTCTTAAAGTTCTGAAGTAGTCTGCCAGAAAGTGTCTCATCTGAGCGGTTTACTTCTTTTCTGTTGGTTTGTAATGGAAAAATATGATTTTACTTGGTCTTCTGGCTGAGATCTGAACTGGGTCATCTTTTTTTCCTGTATTGATCAGCTAGCAGGTGTATGTTTGTTGACTTGAGCTGTGATTGTTTAGCATCTGCAACCTTTCCTTTTAGGACACTTAAACAAGCTGAAACTAGAAGTATTTCAAACATATATTTGTGTCTTATGGGAAAAATGAATTATCTTGAACAGATCATTTTGTATGCTATTTCTTATGTATCTGCAATACATGCTTCTAATTTCATGACTTGTGTCTGTTCCAATTTTCTCTTGCACAGAACAAACCATGGAATGGTACTATGGGAGTGGAATTGATGACCTTGTTGTTCCAAAAGAAGGAGATTTACCTGATAGGCTCCCATCACCCGACAGTTGGTTCAAATGGGGGATGAATGCACCTCCAAGTTACGGATCTGGGAACAAGTACTTCACCATCGATTCAGATTTATCTCGCGAGGAACTCAACTTGAATGGTAAAAGGTCTAGCTGCTATGACGATAAGATGGGAGCTTCAGTCAACAGTAAGGATCACTCCAGGGGTTCAAGCATTGTTGGAGAATTGTCCAACTCAATTCAACCATCTGCCGCCTCACAGGGTCAGCCAGATTACCAGCTTGACGGCTTCCAGGGGATTGAACAAATGGATGACATTTTCGTGTACAAACTTAACTTCTGGGGTTAAGATATCATTTAATGCCTGCAAAAAACCAAGTAGTTTCCATATGCTTTATAGTTCGCATGTAAGAGAGTCCCATTGAGATTGAATTGTTACCGTTGACCATTGTGTTTACATGTCTGTCATATGTTAAGGGCTCCTATTATCATTATGCTTTTAAAGACAGTCTATTTATGAAACACAATTGGCTCACAGTTCAATATCCTAGGGATGTCCGAGTCTGTTATAGATTTGATAGTGTGTCGACATTTTTCTTGGCCCTGACCTCCTAGTCTTCTGTTGATGCAGGAGTTCTTTACTTGACGATCTACCTGTAATCGAAAGCTTCCATAAATCAGTTTGCATTTCTCCCACATCCCAGAGTGCCATAAAGGCAGACAAAAGTGTCTTGACTTGTATGGCTGATTCACAAACTAATCTAAGTGAATTAAATAGCAGTGAAAGCTCAATGTGTGCTGGAACAGGTGGTATAGACATGCCAGTGAGTTGGGAGCTCGGAAAAATTACACATTGTAAGCCAGAGCTAAATGACCAGCCTCTGCCACCAGTGAAGGTGAGAATTTCTGTAATATGCAGTCACAACAAGGGAGGCGATGTTTTAATAGTTTGCATATGTTTCCCTAATCGTTCTCTGATGTCCTTGTTACAAACACGATACATGCTTCGAAGTTTACTTTGTTCATCACCCTAATTTAGCTGTTCATATGTGGAAGAAAGGAGGTTTGTGCGATAGCTACATAATTCACATGTCTTTTAAACCTACATTTTGGCTTGGTCTGTGGCTGCTTTGTCTTGCATCTGATAGTGAAGTTAATGTATAATTTCTGTGACGATTGAAGTAACACGCATTAGTACATGTATTGTATCCCTACCAGGTCAGACCATTTTAGTGTGTAGGAGTCATAATTTCAGAGAAGATTACATGCCATGTTGAGTAACTTCATTGGAATCAATCAGAGAAAATAGATTCACATGCATTCCTTTTTCCAGAGGTAGACATTTCCTTTTACTTAAATTGTATGAGAAGAGACTTGTAATTAAGGATATAATTAATGACTGTAATTTTTGTTCGAGACTCTGCAGGTAGAACATTTCACCCTTTCTGAGGAAAACAGCACAAATGGAAATGCGGGTGTGGAAACATCACTGGAAGAATCTATACTTCAAGACCTTGAAATCGTGATGACTCAGGTAAAATAATAATAAGAAGAAAAAGTAAATTAGTTAGTGACTCCGTTGCCGTGACAATTACAAAGTTGCTGAAACGTTTCAATATGATCAGTTGACAGAGAAAACCAGAATTTGCTTTCGAGATGCATTGTACCGTCTTGCCAAGAACTCAAGCCAGCATTTGCATTTGGCGGGTGAAAGGCAGATGAAAGATGAGACAATAAGGTTATTCATCAATTTTATGTTTTATTGTCACGTCAAACTTGTGCATCAAAACTAAAAACATACTCATTTCATTGCACTCAACTATTTGACGATAGAGAGTTGTATTGTATGTGCTTCTCAGTGCTATTTAGTTGTGTGTATTCAGGCGTGAAACGCCGAAAGCAGTAGAGGAGTCAGAGACAGAGAGCAATAGCATTGATCGAGCTATTGCAAACCTCATTTTCGGGGAGATGGAGGCAAATGCATGGAACATTCCACCAACAAACGTAAAGCAAGAAATTATTCAAGCATCGGGACAGCACAGCTTCTGCTCGAGTCAACAAGATTATAGTGCTCTCCGTGATGCAAAAGTTCCGATCCATGGTCACTGATAAATCACCATTTGTAACACTTCCACATAAGGATCTAGTGATCTACAGAACAAGGTGCAAGTATGTAGTTATGCACCCATAAGTTGGAAGATCCCAAAATATATATTCTGGTTATACCGTGTGCTGCTGTTTTAGGGTCTCAGTATTGGTTCAACTATGTTTCTATCAGATTGTAAATGAATGAGCTTTGAGTGTATCAGTATTATGCAAAACATAAGTTTGAATCCCAATTTGTCACCCTTAACATATAAGAGATCAAAGGGTAAGATGCTTCTCATGTACATTTCCTGTTTAAATTACGTTTAGTCTGTATATAAAGTGCAAGAACATATCAATTCAATAGTATTTCTTTCTAATATAGTATCGTAGCATCAATCACTAATTGATCACAACGAGGTTTGAAACTCAGACCTTTCTACCAATAATATAAAGTTCAAACTGCTGCAGTGTCTCATCAGAAACATATAAGTTAATGGCTCATTCATTTCTGTACTATTATATGACAAATTTACTTTTGAATTATAACAACTCCACCCTATACTATACATGTGGTAGACTTGCATATAATATATATGTTGCAGGCTTGCACATTTTATAAAATATAAGAAAAAGGTTGACATCCTAAGTAAAACTTCTTGATGATTAGACACACGAAGAGATCAATTGATTGAAAATAAATATAATTAATTAAAGAAAAATATCACTTTATTACAATTAATTACACACATAATTATAGTTGACTTTAAAGTGTTTTTGAGAAACTGCTAATTAAATTTACTTTTTATTTGTTGTGAAATTACAGAAATATTTCTCATTGGTTCTTAAATTTAAAAAACAATATTATTGCGTTTCTTCTATGTAATGAAACAATTAATTTTCACAAGTGTAAATGACTTTAAGATCTTCATAAAAAATGTAGTTAATTTATAGACGCTTTCAAAGCATTAAGTTTCGCAAAACTTGAAGATCGTTGGTTGGTTAAAATCGAACTAGAAGTTGATGTTTCTAGTATGATAATTATAGTCCGCAGCAGTAACTTCGAATTCGATTTCGACCGACCAAACAATCTTCAAATTTTGCAAAGTTTCATGTTTTGAAAACAGTTAAATTTACTTGAAGAAGTTAAGTATACAAAAATATTATGTAAGTTAAGTCATTTATAAAATAAATAATTTCATCATAAACCAAAAAAAGCAAATTTAACATTACTTAATAAAAGCAAGAAAAATGAAAATGAACTAACCTCTCAACAATTCACTAAACTTAATATACTAGTACAGTAAAATGATCTCTCTGTTTTAAATCAGTTGAATTCAGCCTAAACCCCATAAAAGTAGGTACAGAAAGATTCAACTCAACCCCACTAGAACGGACTCAACAAAATTCGCAACGAATCAACAAAAAAAAAGTTTACAAGTCTTCACTATATTTAGCCATTAACAAAAAACAAAAACAAAAAAAACGGTTAATTCAACCCATAAAAACGTGCTCGCCTCAACTGATCATCAGTTCCTCTATAAAAACAAAACCACCACTCACAATTCCGATCAATCTGAATCTGACCAAAATGGGCGCACCGCCGGAAGTACCACCGTCGCCGTCGCCGTCATCGTCTTCCTCATCATCAGATACACCGGCGGTGACGTCGCCGCTGCACTCGGTGGGCCCGATCTCCCTGGAGCCAGCCCAGGCCCGCAAGACCCCCAAGAACAAGAGGCGGTCCAGGTTGCTCCGGAGGCTGTTCCGGTCGCTCCCGATCGTGTCGCCGGCGATGTGCAAGATGCCGATGGGCGGCGGGCACGGCGCAGGGACGCGCGTGACGGGGACGCTGTTCGGGAACCGGAGGGGGCGCGTGAGGTTCGCGGTGCAGTACGAGCCGGGGTCGGAGCCGGCGGTGCTGCTGGAGTTCGAGACGTCGACGGCGGCGCTGGTGAGGGAGATGGCCACGGGGCTGGTCAGGATCGCGCTGGAGTGCGAGAAGAAGGCGGCGCGTGGGGCGGCGCGTGGGATTCTGGAGGAGGGGGCGTGGACGATGTACTGCAACGGCCGGAGGTGCGGGTACGCGGTGTCTCGGGCGTGCGGGGAGGCGGACTGGCGGGTGCTGAGGACGGTGGGGAGCGTCTCCGCAGGGGCGGGGGTGATTCCGCTGGCGGAGGACGCCGGCAAAGGGGCGGAGGGAGAGCTCATGTACATGAGGGCCCGCTTCGAGCGGGTCGTCGGCGGTCGGGACTCCGAGGAGTGGGCATGAATTTGGGCACATTCCAAATTTATCAATTATTTTTTTTCTTCAATAATAATAAAAAGTGGGACTAAGGGTATTTCGGG